>PVKA01021495.1:0-38602 GCA_004027165.1 Ctenomys sociabilis | reverse complement strand
TTGAATCTTTGATATAATTCAGCTATAAAAAAACCTGTAAATATAATTTCATGTATGCACCTTGTACAGTACCAAAACGTTATGAAAACAGTTTGCAATGTATTAATTCATCGACTCTGTATGGTTAAGGTGTCTTGAAACTGTCTGATTGACATTTGTATTTTAATAAAATAAAAATAAATGGAAAAAAAAAACAAAACAAGGTGGTTGTAGAGAAAATAAATATATATGTACACCTCCAGTGTTATAGCAGAGGAGCAATGAGGGTATCTTTTGACACTGAAAGAAAATAGATGTAAAGAAAATCAGCACAAATACCATAATATTATATAAGTGCTGAATGGAGAAGCATGTTATCAAAACTACAGTGACTATAAACACATTTAATATGGGTGTCATTCTATGCAGTGTTTTTTTTTTGTTTTTTTTTTCGTGGAATTGGGCATTGAACTTAGTCCCTTGTGCTTGCCAAGAAAGCGCTTATTCCATTGAGCCATCTCCCTGGCCCTCTATGCAGTTTTTCATAATGAGCTTCTTAAGGAAGGTTTAGGTGTGAGCTCAATTGTTCAAAGAGAGCAGTGTAGTGCAAACAACGACTGACATTCTGTGACTTTGATATTAGACATAAAAACGGCCTACAAAACACACTGGTTAGACTTACCGAGCCCTTCCTTAGAATTTTGTGTTCAGAAAAAATAATGAGAAATCAGTATTTTGAAATTGGATTTGTGTTATCATTGTAATGGCTCTTTCAAAACACAGTAAGAAATCATTTCTAATAATCTTCATTTACACCAGTATCTTCTCTTTCATCTTGATTACTGCTTCAAAGAAACTGCATATTTGGGTAGAGTTCCGTTTTCTTTGTTCCATTTGCAGTTTTCTGGATGTCCTCAGGGAACCGAATGCTTGTCTGAGATTTATTTATTTATTTATTTATTTTCATTTTATTGAAGTACAAATGTCAATGAGACAGTTTTAAGACACCTTGATAAGATAGATTCAATGAAGTACTACATTGCAAATTGTTTTCATAATGTTTTGGTATCGCACAAGGTGCATACATGATATTATACTTACAGACATTATTATAGCAGATGTCTCTAATCAGTAAATTAAGAGAGTGTAGATGTTTACATATCTTATTATTTATACCTGAATTATATCACAGATTCAATAATTAATACTTCCTACCTTGTTATTTTCCTAGTGGTTGTCCATAGTCCTAGAAGCCAACATAATATCCTATCCAACCACCATTAGTGCAAATCTTGCCTCTCATAGAATTATGTAGAAGCACAGCATATCTATACCAACAGTACTGTCTGTACACACAACTCATAATTCTTCCTTTCTATACTCCTTCCTATGTCTACACCTGTCAAAGATGGGCACTCCATTGTCATTCAACCAATTTAGGTGCCTGAACATGATGACACAGTCCAGCACAGTCCAGCCTTCCACAACAACAGTGAGTTATCTGAAGAAGTTGTCAACTGTAGCCATTTACAGCTCAACTTACTATTATGGCCCTGAGTTATATACATCATTTTTATACTTTTGTTCTGGATAGTTAAGACCAAGATAGACCAAGACCTATATACCAAAATATGAAGTTTTTGTTTCTGATGAGGTCAGTGAAGTCCCCTCAGGGTTTATCTTGTAGTCCAGTAACTTATTCTGTAGATCCTTTGTCTGTGTCATCCATGTGGATGAGTCACTGCCAATGCTTGACCAGTTTGCTCTCTGTGAGAGCTTGAGAGAATGTTTTCTCTCCATGTGACTGTCCCCAGGCACACTATAGAACTTCAATCTCTTTCCTCTGTGGCTCCATAATTTCCTTGTTCAGAAAATTTGGAGCTCAACTGAGTTTCATGATGTTGCGGAACAGGTTCTCCTATGTCCTGAGTCTTCACTGACGTTGAAAGGCTGCGGCCAAAATGTTGGCTGGCCTTGCGGCTCTTCTCTTTCTCCAATTTTGATCGGTGAACTTAGGTTGTTAACCATCCAGAAGAAAAGCTGATTAGTATCCCATAGCATATGCCATTCACTTTGCCTTATTGGACTCAATTGTTTTTAGTTGTTGTTGTACATTTCTATTTGTATTTCTTCTTTTCACTTCTTATACTAGGGAGAGTATATGATATTTACACATGTGTGTCTGGTTTATTTCACTTATGAGTATATGTTCAAGTGACATCCACTTCCATACAAATGCTTCAAGCTTATAATTCTTAATAGCTGAATAATACTCCATTATATAGAAATGCCACATCTTTTTCAACTATTCCTCATGTGATGGACATCTTGGTTGTTTCCAAGATCTTGCTATCACAAATTGTGGTGCTATAAACATAGGTACACATATATCACTATGATATAATGTTTTCAATTCCTTTGGGAAAATTCCCAGTAGGGGGATAGCTGGCTTGAATGGGATTTCTAGTCCTACTCATTTGAGGAGTCTCCACACTGACCTCCACAATGGTTGTACCAGTCTACATTCCCACCAGCAGTGGAGAAGTATTCCCTTTCCCCACAAACTCTCCAACATTTGTTGTTGGTTGATTTTCTTATGATAACCATTCTTTCTGGAGTGAGATAGTATCTCAGTGTTGTTTTTATTTGCATTTCACAGATGGCTAGAGATGAGCATTTTTTCATATATTTATTCACTTCTTTAATTTCATCCTCTGAGAAGTGTGTATTCATCTCAGATGCCCATTTCTGGATTGGGTCTTTAAATTTGAGGGCCCTGTTATATCTTAGTTCTTCATATATTCTAGACAGCAGACCTTTGTCTGTTTGCTTATTAGTGAGGAGTTTTTCAAAATTTGTGGGTGGTCTTTTTACTTTGTTGACAATTTCTTTTGACATGCAGAAGCTCAAGAAGAATTGATCACAGTTGATTCTTTCAAGTGCTTCCTGTGCAAATGTATGTTTGTTCATGAACTCTTTACCTACACCTACTCCTTCAAGTGTTCTTTCTACTTTCTCTTCCAGGAATTGCATGTTTCTGTTTTAATGTTTAGATCTTTAATCCATTGTGACTTTAACTTAGTGCATTGTGATAGAGCTGGGTTAAGTTTTAGTTTTCGGCATGTAGAAAGCTAAGTTTTCCAGCACCATTTGTTAAACAGGCTATTTTTCTTCCAGTAATTATGATTGGCCCCTTTGTCGAAGATCAAATGGCTGAGTGTGTTTTTAGATGCTTCTGCACCTTCAAATCTATTCCACTGATCCTCAGGTTTGTTTTTTTTTTTTACCAATACCATGTTGGTTTTATTACAGTGGCTTTGTAGTATAATTTCAACTCAGGAATTGTGATGCCTCCTGCCTTGTCTTTATTGGCCAAGATTGCCATTGCTATGCTAGGTTGTTTGTGGTTCGAAATAAATTTTAGGAACAATTTCTCTAGGTCTTGGAGGTATGTTGATGGGTTTGATAGGGATTGCATTAAATCTGTACAGCAATTTTGGGAGTATGGCCATCTTCAAGTTGCTGGTTCTTCCTATCCAGGAGCATGGCATATCCTTCCATTTTCTGCAATCCTCTATAATCTCTTTTCTTAGGGTGTTGTAATGTTCCGTGAAAAGATCTTTGACTTCCTTGGTTAAATGAATTCTAAGGTATTTCATTTTCTGCGGTGCTATTGTAAAACGTACTGTTTCTATTGTTTCTCTTTCAGTGTGCTTGGTATCTGTATAGAGGAATGCTCTTGACTTTAGGGTATTGATTTTGTATCCTGCTGTGCTACTGAATTTCTGTATCAGTTCTAGTAGTTTCTAGGTGGAATTTTTGGAGTCTTCCAAGTAAAGTATCATGTCATCTGCAAATAGTGATAATTTAACCTCTTTACCTATTCTTATTCCCTTTATTTCTCCTTCTTTTCTAATGGCTGTTGCTGAGGATTCCAAGACTATATTGAATAGGAGGGGTGATAGAGGACATCCTTGTCTTGTACCTGATTTAAGAGTAAAAGATTTCAGGTTTTCCCCACTTAGGTTTATATGAGCTTTTGAGTTTTCCTAGATGGCTTTTATCAAGGTAAGGTACAGTCCATCTATTCCAGTTTTCTGTAGGACCTTGAACATGAATGAGTGTTGGACTTTGTCAAATGCTTTCTCTGCATCAATTGAGATGATCATGTGGTTTTTTAGATTTCAGTTTATTAATATAGTATATTACACTTGTAGATTTTCGAATATTGAACCATCCTTGCATCCCTGGGATGAATCCTACCTGGTCATGTTGTACGATCTTCTTGATGATTTGCTGTGTTCTATTTGCCAGGATTTTATTGATTATTTTTTGTCTATGTTCATGAGGGAGATTGACCTGTAGTTCTCTCTTTTGGTTGTGTCTTTCCCTGGTTTTGGAATCAGTATAATTCTTGCCTCCAGAAATGATTTTGGGAGGACTGCTTCCTTTTCAATTTCACTGAAGAGTTTGCAGAGTGCAGCGATTATATTTTCTATAAATTTCTTGTAGAATTCATCTGTGAATCCATCAGGACCTGGACTTTTCTTTGTCGGTAGGCTTTTTATTACATTTCATATTTTGTTGGCTGTTATCAGCTTATTGAGAGTTCTTATATTTTCTTGGTTCAATTTTGGTAATTTGTACCTTTTGAGGAATCTGTCCATTTCTTCTGTGTCTTTTATTTTGTGTTGCCTCTGATTTAATCACCTTGCTTCCCTGGTACTTTAAATTTGAACTCTCCCTTACCTTCTGTATCATTTGTGTTCGTGAAATAGTCTCTTGGCCAATGAGAGCCTAGGTAAAGATCTTGGCCTGTTACTCTAGCAGGACTGGAGGGTATGGTTGGAGCCATTCTCTATCTAAAGCTGTCTATACTGTGTCCTAAATACATATTTATGGCAAAGACTTGAGCCTTTGCATCTGCTTTTCATATCTTTTTGCTGTTTACTCTCACTTGTAACAACTGAGTAAAAAATGACATTGGCATATTAATTAAGGTTTATATTTTTGTCAGTTGTACAAGCAGATTAATTTAGTGACCAGTCAACTTCCTGCACAGAAAATAGCCTGCTTTCTTCAAAGCATATGGTGTTTTAATATCTATAATGCCTCATAAGAATTGTTGCTTATCATTATCATTACCCTCTGCTTCTGCAAATGCCTATTCTCAGGGTTTCAATTGTACAGTCTATTTTTAATTATCATACTAATGTCTCTTTGTCCTTATCATATGACTCTTGTCAAAGATAAGCATAGTGCACCATTCTTTTTTCCTCATGTATTACCAGAGTCTACCATGTCGTCAGTGTTGAATGAATGAATAAATATTTGGGATTGAAAACAACTAGGTTTCAGTTTGGCTCAAATGCTTAATAACTATGTGTTATAATAGAACTACCACTATAGCCATAGAGCTACTACTATCTGTATCCTATGTTGCAAAGTTATTATGAGGAATGATGATAAAATTCAATTTATATTTAACAGCTATTTTGATTGCATAATACTAATAATGCACAGTGAAAGATTACCATGAAATAATTAAGTAAAACAGCTTGATTCTTTAATTGCATATATTTCTTCTTGCAATGAATTTGAAGTGAATCTGATTGTCTTTCAGTAGATATGTGCTCAGGCCTGGGAAAATTACTGAAATATATGAAGTAGGAGAAGTTATACAACCACACTTCTTTCTCTGGCAGTGCATGAGACACTGTTTTCAAGTTTGAACATATTGATACTACCAGGATACCTGGCATACACATCAGGACTCATCTTGTAGAGGAGATGCTTCCCAGAACACAATATATAATCCACAATTGATGATCTACTTTCTGTGGAAGAACAGTGAACATGTTGTCACAGGTCCTTGTTAGAAGTGGTCAAAGGGCAGCTAGCAATACCTTGCAGAAAGATTCCAAATCTGGCTTTCTACAGAGAGGCTGTTTTTTTCACATGAAAGTAATGTCTAAAGAAATTCAGGGTAGTGAAAATCAATCCTTGAAACTGCCTTTGGAACTTTTCCCCAAACTTTCCCAGTTTAGTAAATATTTATAGGAAGATCTCGATCAGAAAGAAATGAATAATCTGTGGCTGAGTAGGAGAGGAGAGAGGTAATAACAATGTTCCTTTAAACAAAAAGTGATGGAACAAAATAGCATATGTTATTAGTGTGAACTGTGTGACTTCCGAATGTATTTGTTGAAATACTGCCTCAGTACTTCAGCATTTGAGTATATGTAGAGATAACCCCTTTGGTAGGTAACTAAACTCAAGTGAGGTTGTAAGAGCTGGGCTCCAAAATATCAAAACTGGGACTCTCATAAGAAAATCTGTGTGTGTGTGTGTGTGTGTGTGTGTGTGTGTGTGTTTGTTTGTTTTTACAGAACTGGGGATTGAACTCAGACTCTCGCACTTGCCAGAGAAGCACTTATTCCATTGAGCCATCTCCCTAGCCCCACACAAGTCAGAGTTGGAGAAATAGAAGAGCCACAAGGCCAGCCAACATTTTGGACCTAGCCTTTCAAGGTCAGCGAAGACTCAGGACATAGGAGAACCTGTACTGCAACATCATGAAACTCAGTTGAGCTCCAAATTTTCTGAACAAGGAGATTATGGAGCCACAGAGGAAAGAGATTGAAGTTCTATAGTGTGCCTGGGGAGAGTCACATGAAGAAAAAACTTTCTCTCAAGCTCTCACAGAGAGCAAACTGGTCAAGCATTGGCCGTGACTCATCCACATGGATGACACAGACAAAGGAACTACAGAATAATGTACAGAACTACAAGATAAACCCTGAGAGGACTTCAATGACCACATAGGAAATATAAAGTTCATGTGTTGGTATATAAGTCTCGATCTACCTAGGTCTTAACCATCCAGCAGAAAAGTATAAAAATGAAGTATACATCGTGAGGCCATAATATTAAGCTGAGCTGTAAATGGCTATGGTCTATAATTTCTTTGAATAACTCACTATGGTTGCAGAATGCTGGACTGTGTTGGATTGTGGTGTCAAGTTCAAGCACCTAAGTTAGTTGAATGTCAATGGAGTGCCCACTTTTGACAGGTGTAGACAAAGGAAGGGGTGTAGAAAGAAAAAACAATGATGTGTGTGTATAGACAGTACAGTTGGGATAGATAACGCTGTGCTTCTACATAATTTTATGAGAGGCAAGATCTGCACTAATGGTGGTTGGACAGGATATTATGTCGGCTTCTAGTACTACGGTCATCCACTAGGAAAATAATTATTGAATTTTTCATATAATTCAGGTATAAAAAATAAGATAAGTAAGCAGCTACACTCTTAATTCACTGATAAGAGATATCTGCTAAAATAATATCTGTAAATATAATATCATGTATGCACCTTGTACAATACCAAAACGTTATGAAAACAGTTTGCAATGTATTAATTTATCGAATCTGTATTGTTAAGGTGTCTTGAAACTGTCTGATTGACATTTGTATTTCAATAAAATAAAAATTTAAAAAAAATCTCTCTCCACATAGGCTAAGGAAGAGGACCTGTGAATAGAAGATGCCTGTCCAATAGGTTTAAGAAACTTTCATTGCAACAGACTACTAGGCTCTTAAATCCATTCAAAAATTTAATTTCTGTTGCTGAAGTCACTCAATTTGTGATATTTTGTTTTGGTAGCACTACCCAATTTATGGAAGAAAACATAATTTAATTTTATCAATTTTAAAGAAGAAAGATTTAGAAGTGTGTATAATTCACTAAGGAGAGTACCTTGTAGCTAAATGAAGAAACTTAACTGAAATACATTTAAAAATTTTTACAGTACTAGGGATTGAACTCCAGGCCTTTGCACTGAGATACATCACTCCATATCCAATTTTTAGATGTTTTCTTTTTTTAAGTTAGGGTTGATGGGAGTTTGCCATCCTCTTGTCTCAGCTTCTCAAGTATTGCAGTTATAGCAGTGTATTGGTGTATCTGGCTTTTAAACTATTTCACAGTAAAAAGAAATGAAATAAGTTTTCTAAAATACAGAGCAATGCTATTTCCTCATTCTACATTTAGCTCAACATTTTACAAAGCCTTTAAGCATTAACTCTCAGAACTGAGTGGGCCAGTCGTGCACAGACTACAGTTGTGGCTGAGGATTTGACCCACTCTTAAAGGTTATAGTCATATTAATCACCTTCCTGCATCTCAGTTTCCATATTTTGAGAGCACTTAGACTAGACTCACATTATCATATTAAAGTGTGAGCGAAGTTTATGCCAACTCAAACAATAGCAAACTAACATGATGGTGTTGAACAGAATTCTTGAGTGTAAAACTGTTCAGAGTATTTGAAATGTTAATGTGCTTTATAGCACTCCAAGAAGAGGACAGAGCAAGCGGCATTTGTACTTCTCAAGTGTGCTTTTACCACGTAACACTAGAAAGAAAGTACTGCACACTGATTCACTGAGGTCTCCCACTGTAAGATGTTTTGGCATGATATACACTGTCACATAAAAAGCTCTTCTTATGGTTTTTGTTTGTTTGTTTCTTTATCTACTGAGAGACATAATGAAGGCTCTTTTAGAAGGTTTACACTCTACAAACATATTTTAAGAAATTCAACTAGTCTTAAGCTGTGCACTTGAAGGAAAGTGTACTTCAAAGAGGAGTCAATGAAGATTTAATGGGCTCCCCCAGCTTGATACATTCCAATTCTATTCACATTGAGAAATAGAGGGAGAGAGAGAGAAGGGGGGATGTAAACAGAGTTTAGATGGATTATTTACATGTAACAACTCCCCACAATGAATATAACCATTACAGTCTGCAAACATATACAAATAATAAAAAGCATTTAAAATTAAAACTTTTATATTGACAAGTAGATCAACATTTATTTCTTTTCTTTCTTTCTTTTAGTACTTTTTAGGAAGAGGTTTACAGGTGTTCATGGTCTCACTACTAGATCAGACTCGTAGTGACTCTCCTCCCAAGTGCTGGGATTATAGGCATGTGCCACCATGCCTAGTCTCAATCATCATCTCAGCATGCTCTGGGGGCGGGGCCAGCGCAGCAGGCCTGGGGTCGAGCCCCAATCCCTGCACCTGCTTGCAGACACTTTAATGCTTTGAACTATTTGGCCAGCCTTCAACATTTATTTCAATGAACTGATTAAAATATTCCTTCTGGATAAATATATAATGTGTGTCTTAGAAATCCCCACTCCTATAAAGCAGGTGAAATACAGACAACAGATCTTACTTCTCAGCATCTAGAAGCTGGGAAGACCAAGACCTCGTGCTGATAGATTTGTGGTCTTGTAACTCCATCATACTGGCTCATAGACATCACCTCCTTCTACCTGTCTCTTCATGAGGCAGAAAAGCACAAAAAAATTGTTCTTTCCTGAAGCACTCGTCACACTCATGAACAGTTGCCCTCATGACCTAAATACTCCCCAAATACCTCATCCCCTGAGTAGATCATACTGAGGCTAGGTTCAGCATAAGAATTTAGGGAAATACTGCTCTTCAGATAACAGAAATGTGCTTTTCATTTTGCTTTGGTTTACTTCTCTTTAATATGGTTAACAGTTAATATATTTCTGTTGCCATGACATAGAAAGATGTAAAAACCATAATGGACAAGTAACCATTTACAAAAAGGAATTTTTCGGGATTACCTGAGAGATAGCAATGACACATCCCTAATTTCCACGTGCCTTACATAATTTCCTACCAGAAGCCTATGTACTAAGTTGTGTCCTCTTTCCCATCACAGCTGTGTGGCATGCAATAGTCAAATGCTTCTTTAAGATTGCAGCTGCTCAGTGTAGTATAGCTCAATTCATTAAATTGTACACAATTCACTAGGTTTTCTTATACCTTGTCTTTTTAACCTTACTAGCAGCTGGCTCCAGTGAACCCATTGACTATCAATCATAAATCAGCCCTTTACTAGTGAAGAGGTGAGATGGGTTAACAATGGATTTACTTGTAAATCGAGAAGAGATAAATCTTTGCTCCCTCAAGGGTAGCAGTATATTTATAGGTTGGAAGGCAGGACCGCTTATCAAAAAACACTTTATAGGAAGGCAAAGTCTTCAAAACCTTGGTGTTTATGGTCTTTGAAGCTTGTGTATCTGCAGAATTCTTGTAAAACTACACTAATAAAATCAAACAGGATGTTACTTTATATTTTCCTGTGTTACTGCTTGAAGGACTCAGATAGGTAGAAAAAAACTCTATAAAGTTAATTTAAATTGAATGCTTTGGGGAGATTTGCCTTTTTTACTTACAGGTTTACAAGCCTAGCAGATAGAATAACTCAGAGGATATATAGAAAAATATTCATATTACTATCTACAGTCTATGTCCTGGAATGATCTATCTGTAAGCACTTCCATATTATAAGGCTGTTTGTCAATCATTGTGGACTTAAATATGTGGAATTAATTTCATCAGCAATAACCTAAATCTATTGATGGAATAATGGAAACCTGATATAGGCCTAGTCTTTAAATTATTTATGATTATATGGTGACACACTGAAAGATTCCTCATCATTGAAAGGTGACAGAATATTATTTGATTAATTGGTTATATAGGATGCAAATACTATAAATTTGGTGTTTAACATAGTGATAGAGATTTTGGAGTAATATTTTTATCTGAGTTAGATTTTTGTTACCAAAAGCATCATTTAGTGAGAACCAAGCACTTTAAATTTCTGAAAGAACAGATAGTCTTAGTCCTTTCTATTTCATCTAAGTCATCTTTTGAATATTCTCTCATTGCTTTTATTCTGTTGTAATACATTGAAACAAATAGAAGCAATGTGGAGAAGATATTAGACTTTGTTAACTTAAAGCATCATTAATTACACAATACTGGTAGGGTGAGGTGTCACTGTGGAGGGAAGATGAGCCGGATCCATGCTGCCAGCTCTGAGCACCTCATCGAAACCTCCAACGTGAGTTACCTAGCCCAGGTGCCTGAGCAGTCCTGCCAGGAGCCAGGCACACACTTCATTGATATTTACAGCAGCTGTGCATCATGAGCAACACCACCTTGGCTGCCACTACAGCTAAACTGGTTGCAGAATTCAGTTCTTTTAAAACAAAATGATTTAGTTTGTTGGCACATTTTAGATATACATAATGATCGCATTCATCATAGGGGATTTGAACCTGTACTATATCTTGATTTTTTTCATTCCTCACCTTCTTTTTGCTTCAAAGCTTGTGTGAAACAGGAGGTAGAGAGATATTGAAGCATAAGATTCCTTCAGAACAGGAGAGTGACTCTAGAGTTGGCTGTGCACTTGAAAGACGTGGATCAGGGGCTTCTTTTGACCATCCAATGCCTGACGATCGGAGGTGCTGGGGCAGTGGTGCTGGAGCTGAGGAGTGTAACTGTTCTATTCTGCAAATGCAAACTATGAAAAACAAATTATCTTCTCACCTAATATGGAAATCATCTCCCAAGAAATGGATCCTTGCTTCTGAGGGGAAGTGGACTACTGCTGTGCTGTCTCCACAATCCTTCCATCCTACTTCATGGTGACCATAGTTTTCCAGATGTTCAGGCAAAACTTTTGTTGTTATTCTAAATCCCCCCTCAAAAAAGGAAAATGCTGAACCCCACATTTTCTCTTCTGCACCTGTCAGCAAATTATTTTACTTTCAGAATAGAATCACAACGTGACTCAACCTTATCTTTTGCCTGAACTCTAATTGCCTTCTGCTCAGCTCTTTGACTTTTTCTCCTGCCCATCACCCGTCTAATCTTTTCAATACAATTGCTACAGTGTCTCTTATAAAACTCAAGGTAAGTCTTCTTTTGCCTATTTAAATTATTCCAGTGTTCCCTCATCTTACTCAGGAGAAGCCAATGAACTGGCATCTCTTCATCTCTCTGACTTTCTCGCTTTCTCTCTATCTCTTATACTCAACACGTTAGCATTCTAGCTCTATGTCACCAACTCTTCTGCCTTAGGTGCTTTGTAGAGGCTGAGCAAGAAATGATTTAATCACTGGATATACAAGGGGAAAGGGATAGCTTGTACAAAGGCCCTGTGTCTCAGTTACTCTTCTCTTGTTTCTGGGTCAGATACCTAACACCCAAAATAAAGGAAAGAAAACTTTATTTAGCTTACAGGTGGTGGAGGTTTTAGTCCACACTTAATTGGCTCCAAGGTAAAGTGTCACATGGTGGCACAGAGCAGCCTTTCATGGTGGTAGGGAAGAAGGAAGAAAGTAAAAGGGAGAGAAGAAGTCTCTCTTGTTCTGAAAGGCTGGTTTGGATCTGCTCTTCTGGGGAATTTTTAGAACAGTTGTGTTCTTCATTTGAAATGGTTCTATAATCTACTCATCTTCCTTCAATCTTAGCAGTAACAAATAACATTGAAATCATCATATATTCAACTCAGAATGGCAGCTACTCCTGTGTACTCTTTTTCCATTCAAACTTTCCACACAACATCCAAGCCCAACAATCAGCAGTGCCATGGTTTGCATCTAATACTTCCCTTAAAAGGCTCAGGTGTTCAGAGGAAGGCTTTCCAAAAGGCAATTGGACCATGAGAACTCTAACATCATTGGTGGGTTAATTCATTCATGATTCATAACTTATGTGAAAATGCTTTCAAAAAACCCTTAGGAAGTGCAGCCTATAATAAAAAAATTCCTATCTAGTCACTATCACCCTTCACTTATTACCACAACATCTTGAGAAAGCTGTTAGCACAGAGACCTCATTTTAACACTTTCATTCTTTTCCTCAACTGTCTAGCATTGGCTCTATGCTCCTCGCTCCTACAAAGCAGCTTCACTGTGTTGTCATTCAGAGTTTTCATGTTTACAATCAGCTGGTAGCTTTAGTTTTTCCATTTACTGGCTCTCTTCTTTTAAGATACTGTTTTAAAACAGTATTAAACATTAATACTGTTAAACACTCAATTAATTCAAAAATATATATGGTGTGTATTTAATAGTAATGTCATCAATTCAGAGTTTAAAATACTGTATACAAGTTCCATGTATTACTGGAAGCGTTCATCAAATCTTCCCATACTTTGTTCTAGATACATTACCAAGTAAAGAAAAGATAACCTTTCTTTCTTTCTTTCTTTCTTTCTTTCTTTCTTTCTTTCTTTCTTTCTTTCTTTCTTTCTTTCTTTCTTTCTTTCTTTTTTCTCTGAATTTACAACAGGATCTACAGGGCCTACAGGGTCTCACTACATAGACTGGACTCATACTAACCCTCTTGTTTTCAGCCTCTCTAGTGCTGGGATTACAGGCATATGCCACCATGCCCAATCTCAATCTCTGTCTCCCCAACCTGGGGATCAAACCACAGCTGCACTCTGCCTAAGAAGGTGCTTTAGTCTGCTGAGCTATCAGGCCAGCCCAAGAAAAGATAACCTTCAAAATGTAATTTTAGAAAAGTATAGTTCATTGGAAAATTGTGAATAACTTCCTATTTGTTCCAAATCATATGATTTTACCTAAAGAAATAGTGTAGTGTTTTTATTTAAATGTGTTTTTAGTTTTATATTTAATTCAACTTCATTGAAAATATAATCAGCATTTTAAAAAATTAAATAATACTTAATGTTTTAAAAACCTAAATCATAGCACATATTTTGTTGGTAGTTATGAGACTAATATTTTTATGCAGCTAACACTGAGTGAATCTTTTCTTAGACCAAATGATAAGTTAGAGGGTTCTTCATAAATGAGTAAAAGAGTACCCTTGGGAAGACAGTTCCTGCTTCATTTATAAATCATTTTCCCTGATCAGTCTACAGTTCTTTTAATTTCATTTCCAGATTGTCTGTATTTTATTCTGTCTGTGTGTTGCCAAACATCTGGTTTGAAAACTGAAAAAAAAATTACTCATTCATACATTCTCTTGACCCAGGAGATCAGCACTTTACAAACAGAATTTCCACATAAAATTCAGAACACTGAAACATTGATTTGGCAGATTTTGACTACGGTAGTGTCTTAGAAAGAAGAAGTGAGACAATTGTGATGATTCGCTTCAGGCATCAAGTTGACAAGCCACAGAGTGCCCAGGTATTTGGTGAAGCGTGACTTCATGGTGTTTCTTGTAGAGTGTAAAGATTTGAATCTATAGCCTGAAGAAGCTGGAAGGTCCTGAGTCATGAGGTTCCTTTATGCAGTCTGTGGAACTAAGAATAAAAGGCTGAAAAATACTTTCTCTGACTGCCTTTTAGCTCAGATACCAGTGTTTGGACTCGATCCATATAGCTGACTCTCCTCCTTCCTAGACATTCAGACTTAAAGTGCAGCTTCTACAATACCTTATGTTGGCCTGAACTTTTTAGCCTTCATTTATATGTGATCTAACTTCTTACAGTGAAGTTATCTCTTTACATATATGTAAAATTAAACTTGTCTATTATGCCTCTATCTATCTATCTATCTATCTATCTATCTATCTATCTATCTATCTATATCTATCTATCTAATCTGTCTGTCTGTCTATGTATCTATTTATCTAAAGTTGTTCTTCTCTGGAGGACAATGACTCATACAACAATGCAAAAACCATGTAATTTTCTGTACTTATTAGGTTTACTAGATTACTTTATATTCAAAATTTCCCCAGATTTTAGAATCTTGGCAGAGTAGTTATTTTTCTTAGCCACTAGACTGTCATCAAGGGTTTTCTAAGCTTTTACACCACTCATTATACAGTTTTAATCTACAAAGTTCAAACCCTACTAGGTAGTACCAGGCTTATTACTAAAATAAAGAAAACAGAAAATTACACAATTTCTCTGAAAGCTTCCTGAAGACAGATCCATTCACATTTCCCATTCATACTCACGTGCTCCCATCTGACTTCCACGGTGCCAGCAGGTAAAGTTCTTTCACAAAAGAGAAATCACACAGTGAATACTAAGTGACTAAGTGTTTTAATATACTGGTATAGAATGCCATGTTTACAGTTACTGCTTTATGTTCATAGATGGGCTTAGAGCCATTTTCTTCTCTTCAGGATGAATCAGAGGTATGAGGCCAAATCATGGCACTGCTTCCAATAATTCATGTTTAGTAATTAATGTATTTATAGCATTTGGTTAATTTTGTGATCTTACATTCACTTGTATCAGTGCTCCCAGAAAACATGCACCCATTTTATAGATGAGGACAATAAGGCTAAGGGAGACTAAATTGATCTCAATGAGGAATGCCAGACTTAGAGAAATGAATGATGGATTCAAGTTATAACCAAGCTGTTCAAATCCATTTTTCATACCCTGTCTGCAGTTCAGCAGTACAGATGAGCTAGATCATGGCTGAGTTATCTTTTACGTCTAAACATTTATATTCTTTCCACACTCATAAATATCTCGTTTAGGGTTTTGTTTCCTTTTTCATTTTCTGCACTGGCTGAAAGAACCCAGGGCCTCAGATGTACCAAGAAACACTGTCATCCAGCAGCAACCCTAGCGCCTATATTGTGCTTCACATAAATACATTTTGAATGTAAACATTATGTTTCTGACTACCTGTAGAAGCGACAGTCACATCTACTGAATGTGCACTGATGCTACGAGCAAACATAATATGCAGCAGTGATAAGCCAGTATGGGTCTACTCATCCTAGAACATTTTTTTATTTTTTATTTTTGGAGGAACCGGGGATTGAACTCAGGCCCTTGCACTTGCCAGGGAAGCACTTATTCCACTGAACCATCTCCCTGGCCCCATTTTTTTTTATAAACTTCACACTTTGTCACACTTCTAGGCAAAAGGAAGAAACAATCTTTATAGCATAGAATAAAATCATAAGTAAATGGATAAATAAAGACTAGAATGTGTCTTGTTTTATACTCTTCATCAAATTAACTCAGTAGTTATTGATAAGTTAATCATATTGAATGAGCACAGTAGTTCTGCTCATAAGTTTATTTTTAATGTACAGTGTCTTAGGCCAAATTAGCAGTGATCAATACCAACAAACATGTGCTCAAAGACAAAATGAGTTATTAAAAATGAATATGAATAGCTTTTCAGTGTGATTTAATTTCGTTTGTTAGTTTTACTTTTTTTCCTATACTTTTAGAGTTCTGTAGCAAAACCTTTTCCCATTTGAATGCCCCAAAGAGGTCCAGCAGTATAGCTCAGCAGACAGCACTTGCTTAAAAAAGCACAGGGGCCTGGGTTCGATCCCTGGCCCTGCATGCTGGGCCGGCCTGGCTCTCGGGTACACTGAGCCAGCGATGGAGTCTAGGTGTGGTAGTGCATGTCTATAATCCCAGCCCTGGGGAGGTAGAAAACAGGAGGATCACTATGAGTATAAGCTATGTAGTGAGGCCCTGTACACACACACACACACACACACACACACACACACACACACACACACACACAAATCAAATTCCCTTGAGATCCTTCTACTTTTTTTTTTTTAAACTGTAGTTGTGCCATAGTTTCAAGGCCTATATTTTTATCTCTAATCCACTTTGAGATGATTTTTACAAGTGATGTGGAACAGAAGTCTAGTCTTTAGGGTAATTTACTTTTTTTTTTTCATTTTATTTGTCCAATTATCCCAGCACCATTTATTGAGAAAGCTGTACTTCCTCCAATAAGTGTCCTTTCATCTTTGATGAAAGTAAGTTGGCTACTGATGCATGTGTTAAATTCTAGCCTCTCTATTCTGTTTTATCAGTCTATCTATGTGTCTGCATTTATGCCAATAGCTTGTTTCCAATTTCTTTTTGAAAAAAGTGAAAATGAAATTCAAATTAGGCCACGTAATCATTATGAAAAGTTGTGGAAAGGAATAAGTTATCTATAGCACAAAAAGGGAGCCTCAGCCCAAGTTTTGCATGGTGCAAAAGTGAGCTCAAAGTTAATAATTAAAGAAAATATAAAATTTAAAATTAAAAGCTTTTAAAATAACACAAATAATAATCTGAATCTTAGATAAACAAGAAATTCTTTTACTTGGTGACAAAAACATTATCCATACAACAAAAATTGGCAACAGATTTTATAGAGCTTTCACTAAAAGCAATGATACTAAAATTAAATGCTAAGTAGCCCAATTGAAAGATTTTTTTCAGTGCCAGGGATTGAATTCAGGACCTTGCACTTGCCAGGCAGGTGCTTATTCTACTGAGCTATATTCTTAGCCCAGAAAATTTCATATTAGATAGTATAGTGAGACTAAACTACTGGCTACCTTCAAATATTACATTAACATACAAATGCAACAGTAAATTAGTCCTTCAAAATGGAAAAAATAACCATACCCTAAACAACAGAAGTTGGAGTAGCTACATTATTATTATGTCTGAATAAAGAAAGCACAACTTATTTTATAGTAACCAAAGGGTCACTTTTCTAAGAAGACATAAAAATTCTTCATGTCTATATAACTAATAAAAGATATTCAAAACATAAAAATCCAGTAAAAATAAAAAACAGAAAATAACCATATAGAGATTTCAATACTTGCTTGAGCAAGTTGATAAAAGTTGAATTAAAGATGAAAATTATTAGAATACCATAAATTTTAGTAGGTAAACATTTCTGAAGTACTCCATCGAAATGAAACACTACCAAGCAAACTGAGTTAATATTTATAGAATATTCAACACATTTTTTTACAACTTCACACTGATTATAAAAGAATATGATGAACAAAATAGGTTTTGCTATATTTATCGTATCTCAGTTCATATAAAATATTTTCTCTAATAAAAAAGAAATAATACTTTAGAAAAGAAGTAACAGAAAAATACAGAAATATCCCCTAAGTAATTTGAAACTAAACAACTTAATTTCACATGTGTGACAAGGAAGAAAGAAAAGGAAAATAGAAAGCATTTTGCATTGAATAAAAATGAAGACAATATTTCAAAATATATTGGATGCTACTAAGAAAATCTTCTTGGATACTTTTATATACATGTCATGGGAAAGGAGAGTGATGAAAAAAAATCTCTTTCCAATTTAAGTGAATAGAAAAAGAGGAACAAATTAAACTTCAGTTTCTGAAGAGATGAATACAGTATGTCACCATGAATAAACCATATATTAGATGCAGAAAGATAGAAAATTAATGTAAAGTCGAGCTCTGAGACAATGATAGTTGATGAACTAATTAGACTGATTAAGGGAAAAGTTAAAAATTACCAGTATCAAGAATGCAACAAGTGCTATCCCCAGTATTGACCTTATAGATATTCAAGGAATAGTAAATCATTTTCCTAAATAAATTAGTGCATGTAAATTTATGGAAATCAAATAATTTCTTGATACATAGAGGCAACAAGGGAAATTTATTAATGAAAGAAAAATTGAGTAATTCCATGCCTAATATTGAAACTGCTTACATAGCTAAAACTTTTCCACAGAAAACTCTAGGGCCAGATACAACCAATATTTCACCTGACCAAATATCAGAAACAGAAATTGTATCAGTAAAACTAGATACACTCAAAGAATTTACGGCTGTTGCAAATAAATGCTTTGACAAAATATTTACAAGTGGGTTCACATACATATGTCTGCGTGCACTCAGAGCAGAGCCAGAGATAGCTGTAGAAAGAAAAGTAGGCAGAAAAAGACAAGAACATAATACATGAAATGGAGATAATCTCTGGATTTCATGGTTTAGTTAACATTTGAACATTAGATTTTCAAATTTTATGCACTCAGCATAAATGAGTACATGAAAGTTTCTAAAGGAAGACTTATATGATCATCTGTACTGATTCTACATCCACTTCTGTCAAAAACTACACAGGTAATTCTGTTTGATGGATATTTAGGAACATCCCCTCCTAACATCATATACAATGAAAAAGTATAAATGGAGAAATGTAAACATTATTTTGCATCTATGGATTACAAAGTTCTCTATTGTGACTTCACATGAGTAGAGTTCTAAAGGTTAAAGTAATCCAAATTAAGCTAGTAGTAATTTATTTCATAGCAGTTGAGAGGCGAATTGTAAGTTTCATAGATATTCAAAGATACTAGAAGTCACACAAAAATTGAGAAAGTAAATAAAATTGAAAGAGTCCCAATGCCTACTTTCAAACTTTAATTTAAAGTTAGAGCAATCATGTAAGTTGTACTGGCATCAAGATTGACAAATAAATAAAAGGAACAAACAGAAAGTCCTAGAAATGGACCAAAATTTCTATGGTGAGTGGATGTCTGACAAAGGTGAAAATGTAATTCAGTGGAAAAGTATTTTGAAATCATGCTAGAAGATGATATTGATGGTATCCTAAAAGTAAATCCAAATGGATCATAGACACAAATATGAACCAGAACCTACAAATCTTCTAGAAAAAGAAACACAAAAGAACAACCTGCAATTATGGTTAGAAAAAAAAAAAAAACAGAGGCAAAAGTATTATCCATGAATACAATTCATTAGCTGAACTTTGCTAGAAATAAGAATTTTTTTTCTCATCTACCTGTCAATTATTTTACTTTTTATTAATATTAAAACATTGAGCCGTGATCAGCACACATTTTAATTTCTCATCCCCTTCATTTTCACCATTCATGTCTTGATTTCCTTCCTTTCTTCCAGTCTCTTTCTCCCTATTTCCTATCTTGTGCTCTGTAAACATTATGAAAGGAATCAAATACCAATCTAAAAAATGAAGAACGATTTTTGTAAATAATATGTCCACAAAAGGATTTACAAGGAAGACATATTCAGAACTTTCTAAACTCAATTGTAAAACAAAGCCCAGTTTCACAAAAAGGACAAAGATTTGGAGGAAACATTTCAGTAAAGAAGACCTACAAAATGCATGTAAGGACCTGAAAATGCACAACATAATTTAGTTATTAGAGAAAAGGAAATTAAAACCACAATTAGAAATCACAAAAATGCATTAGAATCTCTAAGTTCTTTTCAAAAACATTTACCTAGAAAATGAGACTTGTATTAACTAGAAATCTCACATATTGCTGTAGGCTATGTAAAATGATAACCACTTTGAAAAATCTGGCAAGTTATTTTAAAACTTCAGCTGTTACACAACTTTCTTATTCTTCTGGAAAAAATCCCAAAAGAAATGAAAATATGAGGCCATATAAATAGTTGTACACAAGTGTTCACAGAAACTTCTATTGTGATCGTCAAAAACTTGAAATGCCTGAGAGAAAGTTTTCTCTCCATGTGACTCTCCTTAGGCCCTATACATCATCAATCACATTCCTCTGTTGCCCCATAATCTCCTGGATCAGAAAATTTGGGGCACTACTGAGTTATATGATGTTACATTACAAATGCTCCTATGTCCTGAGTATTCACTAACCTTGAAAGGCTAGGGCCATAATGTTGGCTGGCCTTGCAGCCTTTCTTTTTCTCCAATTTTTGATCTACAAACTTAGGTTTCTAACCCTCTGGAGGGATAGAAACCTAAGTTTGTAGATTGCAGTATTATTACCCTGCAACATATGCAGTTCAGTTTACCCACACTATTAGTCTAAGTATAAGATATTATAGGCACAACGTGGAAATGTATTTTCCATCAAGTATTGAGATAATAAGCTCTAAGTCCATACAGAATACGAAGAAGAAAAAACTTTAAAAAAAATAGGAACGAACACCCACATATATCTACAAAGATATTTAGAAATCCATCCATATACAGCACAGTAGCATTGTACCATGACTGTCTTGTGGCATTTTTTGTCTTTTTCTTCATTTACTACCCTTTAAGAAGGGCAGTATAGTAATAGCTCATATGTCATGACAAAAAGTACGTAATTATAAGACCAGAATGGCAGGCATTTGGAGTATGACCCTTCTATTACACTTTGTTAAATTCAGTGCAGTTGCTTGGTTCACAGGTATCAGCATATATAGTTAGTTGGGGGGAGAATCCTACCACTTAACTGCTAGTTTCAAAAATCTCCTGATGTTTCTCAGAGAGCAACTTGGTCAAGCAATAGCTGTAACTCTTCCACATGGCTGACACTGACAAGGGATATACAAAATGCAGTACAGGGTTAAAGGATAAACCCTGAGGATACCTGACTGACCTTATCTGATATAAAAGTTACATTTCTTGTTATATAGGTTTTGCTTTAACTCAGTCTTAACCATCGAGCAGAAAAAGTATAAAAATGGAGGTATATAAAGTAAAGTTATATTAATATAATGAGCTGTGAATGGCTTAAGTCAACAACTTCTGTGGATAACCCGCTTCTATTGTGGACTGCTGATCCGTGTTGGATTGTTTTATTAAATATACATATATATGTATATATATACATATACATATATATGTATATACATATATAATATATGCATATATAATTAGCCATCCATGTTGTGAAAATCTGTAACATATGTATCATTGTATGTTACCCTGTTTATGTCATTTGTTCTCTTTGTTTTTGCTTCTATTTTTCACTCTTCAACTTAAAATACAAATGAATAAAATAAAATAACATATGACAAACTGAAAAAACTTGAAATGCTCAAATATCTAAGTATTAAATAAAGGAAGCTAAAATGAAGAAAATATATGTAACTTGTATGTGTCTTTAGTGAGAGAAAGAAGATCAGCCATTGCCTGAGGATAAAAGAGGGGCACAGACGTGGAAAGCAAAAGAGGATTTCTGAATTATGGACATAATAAATTACAGAAAGTAGAAATTTTTCTGGAGTGACATGATATGCTCATTATGTAGTTTGTGTGTGTATATGTGTGTTGTGTATTAATCATGGATGGGCAGATATGTAAATAAATGTCAGATCTCATCAAATTGTGTTCTTTAAACAGTTTATTTTAGATCAATCACATATTAATAAAATATCTTAAAATGAAAGTGAGAAAATAATAGATTTGAATTTTGTTGTTTTGGGTTTTGTTTTTTTTTTGTGGTACCTGGGATCATACTCAGGACCTTGCATTTTCCAGACATGTGTTTACGCCATTGAGCTATCTCCCTGGCGAAGATTTAAATTCTGAATGATAGTTGTTCTGTAGAGCTAAAGAGGGAGTGAAATAATACTAAGTTAGTTGTATTCTTTCAGTTCGATTCTAGCTCTTCTGTTCATGGATATCATTTTTGTTAAACAATGTTTAAAGTAAATCATGGAAGACTGATTTAATAAGGATAAGGATTTAAACAATGTTTATGATGTTAGCTTGAATTTGCATATCAGTCTTTCAAGAAACTAATAATTATAATAGAAATATTTTGCAAGTGTTGCATACCTATTGTTAAACATCCATAGTAAATTATAGCAACAAACTAAATTCTTAGAATGGAAGACTATCTTTAGTTTGAGTTCAAGTTTTGATTTCAAGATAAATAACAATGCCCTCCAGATTCCTTGAGGACATGCTTTGAAGTATTTGAGCAGTTAGATTTTACAATGTTTTTTGAATTTCTTAACAGTCAATTCTGGGACAGGGAGACTGCCACATGAAAAATCACTTTTTGAACTGTGTTGTAGGATGCTATATCTAATCCCTGACCTGTGGTGCCTCTTTGGGCCCTCAGACATAAAACTTAACATGGTCTGCTCCAATGGTTGGTACTGCCCTGACTTTGGGGAAAAGAAGAAGAATGTCAACCTCGTATTTATTTTTTCCTTCTGCAGAAGGGTGGAGCGCTGCATGCATATGATGTCTTCCTGAGGCTTCTAACAGGCATCACACCTCTGATCGTGATCTCAACTGGAGAGCAAGTGCCGATTATCTGCCCCCTCCCCATTTTTCTCTTCCGATGTAATGGACTTAGAGCAGACCATAAATCATAGATTTAGAATGTATTCAAAGTTATGATTTTAATAGTTCTGAAATGCTCACACTTTGCTGAAATGGCAGTGCAATTCCTATTCCTCAAAACAGACTCTACTGCAGAGGGTTTTTCTCACCGTAGAACTCCAGGAAGAAAACTCATATAGAACTTGTCTGAAAGTTGGCTCAGAAGTTGTACTGCCATTTATTTCGTGAAGGTTAAGCCAGATGAGGAAAAAGAATTAAGTGTATCAAAATCAGTGTCGTATCTCCTACATTTATTGCTAAATATTATTTTTCAGGAGTAAAATCAGCTGTTGGTTTTCCAAAGGATCACTACACAGGTTTTCTGATTGTACAAATCTTCGTATTAAATTCTTTGGGAAAATCATCTCCTAACAGCTGCAAAAACTCATAAATAACTCACCTTTCATGATGTTCAAAATAATTAATAAATCTTACACAAGAAAAATCATAGAAATCCATTTTGTGCCCATCAGTTACTGTTTCTTCTTCCCATAGTTTTATAAAGAGATCACTAAACAAAACAAAATAATGCCAAAATGAAGATACAGAAGTTGATAAAAGTTAAGAGGGCATAAGGCATTCTTAGAAGACCCACCCTGGGTGACGCTGTTTGACCCTGACAGAAACAGTTCACAGATGTTGCAAATATATATTCCTGCTATTATCAGGTGTGCAGTTTCAGGAACCTCCTTGGTCTTTAATGTCCCTTTTTCTATTCTCTTGTGAGCAGAAACTAGTGTCATTGCTCATTAATTATCAAAGTACACAAGTAATCCTTTTTACAAAAATTCTTTATTTGCTCTTTTGTAAAATGGAGTAAGATACACCCAGTAATGTGTAGCTTCTTGTAACTTCAATTTAATATTAAGCCCTTGTACCTATGAGCAGAAATATTATTTCTCTTCCATTGTTATCCATAAGAGACAAGGCTTTTACGTTGAAGAAGGTCAGCTGCATCATTGGAAAGCACAGATTACATAAATAAATCTGTGTAATTGGCAGTGAGTCTACTTCAATTTCTTGGTTCCTAGACACTTGTATTCTAGCCCCTGGGGATATACTGTGAGTTACTTAAGTTTTCAAATATATGAGATATCTGAGCTGAATGTGTAGGGATAATACTTTGACTCTAAAGAGCATTGTTCCCCCAAAAGACTTCATAGCTGTTGTGCAGATGGCTATTCTGGAGGCCTAATGGAACAATTGTGCAGAATGATGATTCTTAACTTCCCATCATGTTTAACTTTCTCATCATGTTTGACTCAGTGTAACATGGGATTTTATGTTAATTATGGTTTCTGTAATCTTCCAATGATGATGACCACAAATCTTTAAGTGGAAGGAAATATCTGGAATTGATACTGATTTCTGTAAGTTTGCATCCCTAACCCTTCAGATACAAGTCATGTGACATAAACAGCCTGCTGTCAATTAGTTCTCACAATGGAAGTTATCTCATTCGCTCCAATTCCATCCATCTCTTTCTCTCCCTCTCCATCTTTCTCTTTCTCCCTTTTGCTATACACATTCTTACACACACACACACACACACACACACACACACACACAAAATATTTTGCAAAATTTCCTAATCATCAGTCTTCTAATTTTGCTGCTTCTAAGACACTGAGCAAAAGGCAAATATATTACATCCTGCTTAAGAATCCATGTGTTTCTGTATCTCCATTCATTGTTTTTCTATACAATTCAATGTAAAAAACAGTGCACTGGCAGCAGAGCCAGCTTGTGTGAGGTGATAAATTTACATAAGTTCATTTCCTACCAACAAAAATGTAAGAATCTGTGGAGATGTTTTCTTTGTTTCATAGTTGTTTGAAACCCCTGATGGGGCTGTAGATGGAAATTAGAGTGAAGAGTCAATACAACAAAAGCAGTCAGCATGGGAAGCTAGGCCACCTGTTCACATAATTCTACGTGCCCTCTAGACTTGTTTGGACCTGATCCCAGATATCAGGTTTTCCATACTGTAGTGTATTCCTGCATCTGCCCTGTCTATTGGCTCACTATATCTAATTATTCTCAGCTTACGATAAGCAGCCCCATTGCTATGTTCATCTCTTCTTTCATGGTCAGATTGTTCATTCTCTGAAAGTAACAACACAATAGAAACTGTTTGGTCAACAAAGCAAGCAGTTCCTTTCATAGTTTCAATGTCTTTTCTCTAAAAGCTTTGGGATGTGTGCTATCATTCTGATATTTGATATTTAAACTCTAATCAAACAAAATCCCATCTAACACTAATCACTCTAACCTCATTAGATCAACTTAGCAAGAGGAAAGGAAAACTGTAGCTCTTATTTGCTGTATTTATTTCCAGGGCCATAATGGACTCTCAGAACATTCCAGTTCTATCTGTTCCAGATACTCACTCTTCCAGGCTACTCTTTATGCTGATGTTAGGAGAATGATCTGCTGGTCCAAATCATGTTCACATTTCAGTGTAGTCTGTATCATTGCTCACCCTGATATATCAAATTGAAGCTGCTCACTGCCCACTTACAGCCACAGTTGGGCCGGACAGTGTCAGGTGTGTCCAACTGATTACCTGAGTCTCACAAATTACTCTGTATCAGAACTGGTCTTTGTCTAATCATATTGATTTGGGTCAATTTGTTCCTCCAAAATTATGACTATATTTTTTGGCCTCCTAGAAACAAATGATATCCCAACATACT
Organism: Ctenomys sociabilis; assembly: GCA_004027165.1. Classification (NCBI taxonomy): domain Eukaryota; kingdom Metazoa; phylum Chordata; class Mammalia; order Rodentia; family Ctenomyidae; genus Ctenomys; species Ctenomys sociabilis. The sequence goes on along the minus strand of PVKA01021495.1, from coordinate 13,143 downwards.
CATAAGGCAGACAGAATCTTAATAGCATAGATTTCTTGCTTTGCCTCTCTTGCAAGCACTTTCTTCATAGCTAAGATTTCTTTTTTTAAATAGTTTTATTGAGAAACAAACAGCAATGAGACAGTTTCAAAACCGATTGATATCACAGCTTCACTAATTAATACATTGCATATTATTGTCTTAGTAGTTATGCATTGCACAAAATGCAGACATGATATTCAGTTCCCAGATACTACTAGAGCAAATCTCTCCATTCAATGATCCAAGAGAATGCAGCTATGTAGCTATCTTAACTATTTTGAACATACAGTTACAAAATGGTTGTTTATTTATATCCCCCTTTTTTGCTAGGTTTTGTCAGAGAAGGGTATTCCATTGTCATTTAAATATTGTACGTGCCTGAATTCAGCCAAATATTCCCATATACTCCATTAGTCCACAATAGTAGTGGGTTTGATAACTAAGATTTCTAACACTCCACGTCCCAGAATTTCAGGGAGAGGAAGAGGAAAATCATCATTTCCGTTGGTGACTCTAGGTGAGTAATAGGAAATGGATCTACCATCACTTTTATTTTCTGTGATAATAGATCCACATACTTTTGCATATGCGACACAAAGCCATATAGAATTATTAATTCAATAAACATACTGTGTCAAGTGAAATGTACTCTATTTTCATAGAGTATTCCCTCTAAGTTGCTATGCCTGTCATATCTATAAAATACTTTTTTCTACTTGAGTGTCTGAGATTTGCTGTGATCGGTTTGTTATTTAGGTCCTGGTATCATACTTCCTTTACTATATTATGAGTTAGTTAGTCTACCATGATATTGCATTTGACTCATGTTAATAAACATTGATGCTGGAAAGAAAATCATATCTGAAAATGAACCACAAGAATGAAATGCTAGTCCTCTATAGGAAAGAAAAGACAGTGAAACAAATGTTAATTTCCTTGAAAAAATAAACATTTCATTCTACTGTGGGAAATAGTCTAGTCTGTGCCTCTAAAACATTTAGTACTGCATATGAGCAGGACACAGGTCATCTTTTGTACATGAGGGCTCATGCTGGTGAGCCCATACATAGCATGGAATTCTGCTACCATGTTCATTTCATTCTTTTGGGTATCATTCCATCAGGGGGAGGGGATCCCAAAATCTGTCTCATGCTAACTAGCTGAACCATATTTTCTTCTAGATTTTGGTGAAAATTGAAAGCATTCTTTTCTGTAGTCTATGTGATCTTTCAGATACTAACATGTCATAAAAAAACTTGTCATGCATCCTGCTCATTCCTAAGGCATTATCCATTCATCTCTTTGCTTCTTTATGAGAACCTTGTTTACTAATCCTTTTTCTAAGCTTCAGATTAGTGATCTAAGTCATTTGTAAGCCATTTTTGCATCCTAACCACAGGTCATTTCTCTTTCTGCATAAAAGGGTTGTTGAGGTGTATTGCTACTACTCTGCTAAATGGCAAGAATTTCTAACACTGTTACAACTATCTCTGAATAAGAATAAAATTGTTGCACATTTTTGATTTATATTCACATGAAAAACTGACACAAGGGCCGGCGGTGTAGCTCAGCAGACTAAGCGCTTGCTTAGGTAAGCTCAGGGACCAGTGTTCGATCCTTGGTTCCCCAAGCCGCGCTGGCCCCGCCTTTGGGTATGCTGAGCCAGCGATGCAATCCGGGCGTGGCGGCGCGCGCCTGTGATCCCAGCACATGGGAGGCAAAAAGCAGGAAGATCACTATGAATGTGGGCTGCATGCATAGTGAGACCCTGCACCAAAAAAATAGAAAAACGCAAAAAAAAAAACCCCAAAAAGAAAAAAAAACTGACACATTTTTAAGTGGAAATTGTATTTTCTATGTGCTTTATTTTATTGTTTCATGTAAAGTGAAAGAGACGTACTGGTGTTAAAAATGAGGGAGATAGAATAGATATATTTTGTGTGTCCCATAACTAATTCTTAACCTAAATTTTATAAGCACTTTAAGGCCATTGCTCTTTATTTGTTTCAATTTCTCAGCATAAATTTAACTAATATATTCCATGTTTTTAATAAAATATAATCAAAAGTACCAGAAGAAAAACAGTGAAAACCTAAAATCTACTTCGGGATTGAGAAGATAATTGTTTTGAATTGTTCTCAGAGAATTGCATGGATAAATTCATACTAAACACATGTAAATAGGATAGCAGAATAATGCTTGAGTGTATTTTGTATATACATTTTTGGTGTGATGAAAGTCAAGCTTTGTATTTCTGAGCACTGGAAGGCACATTATAATTCATAACTTTTAGGTACTAGTAGACAGAAACAAAATTGAAATGAACAAAGCAAATTTCACTTTCTATTGCTATTGTGTTGGGTATAATTGAATAAAATGTTAGTTGAGAAAATGCCCATTTTTTTTTCATTTTTGAAGTAAGACTACATAGCCTTTCTGCATACTGTTTCTATCACAACCACTCCTACTCTTACATATTTTATGTACTTTTGAACATTACAAAAAATGGGGATACAAATGAAGGACCATTTTGTATCTGTATATTAAAAATAGAATAGTTATTGAGCTACTTTCTCTTAATTAAATGAATAGAAAGATTTGTACTAATAGTGTTTGTGGACAGGTTATCATGTCTGCATTTGTACTATGAATAATCACTAATAAGACAAGAATATGCAATGTATTAATTATTGTAACTGTCCTAACCTGTTTTGAAATGGTCTTATTGCTATTTGTTTCTCAATAAAATTATTTTTAAAATTTTTAAGAAGATTCAACCAAAATATCCTTCTTTGTATGAAAATATATTTGAACTGATGGATTGGTCCTTACAGTTCTATGGTTCAATATCACATTGTTTTTGCTCCTATTTTAAAGACTTGTTTGACTTGGTTCAGACCATTTCTATATTCAGAGAAATTCGCATTTTTTCCTACTGATTGAACAAAACATGCTTTGCTTGTTTGACAGATAAATTAACGATTGACTGTGTCTTGGCAAGGCTCTTCATATCCATCGATCCTCAGACTGGCTATTAATTTATGAAGGTGGACATCTTCTGACACCTGGTGTAGATTTTGAAAGAATCACAAATTGTGACATTTCCTTATTAAAAGTTTTACATATTTTTTTTGCTTCTTTAAATTCAAATACTACCGAGGATCTTCTCTGGTGTTTATACAGTTTGCACATGGCAACTTAAGGAAAATGAAAGAATGTCTTGTTTTTAATATGTATTTAAAATGTACAACAAACAAGGTTTGGCAACTGTAATTAGGAAATTGGTGTTGTGGGTCTTAATCAAGTGTGATGAAGTGCATCTCAGTTGGCCTTGGAAAGCAAAATGAATAACATGTAGCAAAAGCTTTAAAATGTTAATTCTCTGTGAGTTGATACAAGCTGAGCTATGTGACTTACTATTTTCATCATATCTGTAGTGTTTATGTTCCCAATTGAGATATAATTTGAATTCAGATCTTGAATATGTTTCACAAAATAATAAGTCTATTTATAAATATGCGCTCTCTTTGAGGTTAAAATGAATTTACACATGTCTGAGAATGCATCTGTCTTATTCACTACTAATTCTTAGTGCTTGGTACAATGAAGATAAAAAAAAATATGCAAGTAAAAGACAAGGGCATAAACTTGATGTCCAAAGGAGACCTATTAATTGTGATTTGAGCTTTAAAATGGAAGGGAATGATGTAGTTTGCAGCGGAATGACCATAAATTAGAGTACATTAGATTAATGGTTAAAAGAAATTTATGTTTTCTCTATGAAGATAAAATGATAAACACATGACTAGCAAGCTCAGGAGAAACTCTTGAACCTATGACCATTAGGAAAATGAAAACCAACACCATAATATATTGCGCCTTTTATCCATTACAGTGGCCACTACAAAAATATAAAATAAATGTTGGTAAGGAAGTTGGCCATTGCAGCCCTTCTGCCCTCTTAGTGAGACTTGAAATGATATGCCCCCTCTGACAGGATCTCAAAAAAATTAAAACAGAATTACCCTATGACCCCAAAATTCTAATTTGTGGCATATAGCCAACAGTATTAAAGGAAAGATCTCAAATAAAAGAAATATTTGTCCATTTATGTTCAAAGCAGTGTTATTTACAACTACCAAGAGGTAAAGATGTTGATAAATGAGTAATAGATGTAATTTCATATATATTCCATATGTACATGGAATACATTGTAATACTTGGATAAGCATTAAGGACATTGTATAAGTGAAAAAGCCTGTTAGAAAAGTACAAATGATGAATATAACTCAGCATCATAAGTGCCTACCTAACAAGCTCAGGGTCCCAAGTTTAGTCCCTGATACCAAAAAGAGAAAAACACAAATGTTGTAATATTCCACTCATATGAAGTATCTCATGTACAAAAATTCATATGAACAGTAAATCTAATGGTCTCATGGATTCAGGGAGGGAAAAAGTTGAAAAAAATTCATTTATCATTAAGTACGGAGTTTCAGTTTCAGTGATGAAAAGCTTTGGTAATTAGATGTAAAATAATTGCTTATATATAACACTAATAAACTGGGCATTTAGAAATGATAAATGTGGTAGTTTGTTATGTATTTTGCCACAATAAAAGGTTGAAAATATAGATTTTTTTATTTTTTAGTTATTTGTGTGACTTTAATATTCACCGATGTGTGACCATGAAGCACATGCATTTTCAATGAAGGAATACGCTGGACAGGCAGTGACATTGAAAAATCACTGGATTCTGCACAAAATATCTTTATTTAATTATTCATTGTTTACTCCACAAACATACCAATCTCTCTGAAGTTTCTGATCAGAATATCTCTTTAGTAGAACTCCTAAGGAAACTAAATGTAAAGCAACTTGCTTTTTCACTACAGGCTACCAAATTTTAAAAATAGAGAAAAAATGTGCATATGAATATGAAATATTTCAGAGTTTTCTAAGAACAGAAAACATCAATTTGTATATTGCAAATCATTTAAGATTCATGCATCAGGAATTCTTTGAATGTGAACTGAATTTATGAACAAACAAGTATAACTTTACGCCACTGATCACTGTACTGCCAAACCCGAATGACATAGGAACATGAGAAAGGTGAGAAGAAATTAAGACATTGTTTTGGATCTTACAAAGTGATGGATCTTATGATTTCAAGAGGACACAAAAGCGATTTAAAGCCAACCTAAGCTATGTCCCAATATAGAAAATAGCAAAGTTACTGTTTCTACTAAAAAGAATAAGAAGCATTTTTTGAGTGCTAAGTTCTATGCACTGTGCCCAGCTCCTACATATAGAATACAGTTAGTTCTCATGACTATCCCAGTGTTGAAATTATCAGGCCTATTATGCACAGTCAAAAGCAGAGATAGGGTGTGGTTGGTAAATTATTCAAGATTACGTGAAAATCAGGAATCAAAGTCAAGTGCAAATGATTTTAAAGCCCATACATCTCATAAATATTATACTACAGTATTGCTTCCTATACTATAAATATTTGCGAATGAAACTAAAATGTTAAAGCTGTTATTATCATGTTTTACACAGTTCTAGAATCTCCTCTTAAAAATCCCTGTGTTTTCTAATACCATTGTCTCTCTAGTAGATAAGCAAAGTAAAAGACAGAGAAATTAAAATAAGTTTCCAAATAGACTCAATTAATACATGACTGAGCTGGGTTTAAAAGCAAGACAACACCTGGGACTCCTGAGCACAAGTCAGAATTTTCTTTCTTTTTTTTCTTTTCCTATATTTTAGGGAAAAGGGCTAGAGGGTGTTCAGACTCTCATTGCTAAATCATACTCATAGTTATCTGCCAGTTTACAGCCTCCCAAAAGCTGGGATTACAGGCACGAGCCACAATGCCCCAGTCTCAATTTCAGTCTCAGCATGCCCTGTGGGTTGGACTGGCATGGCAGGCCTGAGGACTGAGAATTTTCTGATACCGATGAACTAAGGTCATTTCAGAATTCATGTTGGAAACGTAATGCTGGGGGTGTTCAAATCGTAATTCTACCATCACAAGTGAGAAGCCTGGAGGTCATTCTCTGCCAATCTTACAATAAGAATGAAAACAAAAGCACAAACCAATGACTTTTCTTAAATTGATGAAAATGGAGGTATTTAAGCAAACTAGAACTTTGAAATCCATGAAATCTAGACAAAAACATCTAGAGAACACAAACTTTTGTCCTAAACATGCAGCCTCTGGAGTCAGGCACTCAAAGGAATCTGAAGGATTCTTACTTGGTAATTATTTCCAGTTGCTTCAGGACATACATGGGGTAACAGGATACTGAAAAACTCATGAGCTCCAGTACAAGGTAAGAAATGTGCACATCAACAGAAGCCCCCACAAAGCTCTCATGGTAGAAGTTTGAGAAAAATATTGCAGGTGCACTGAAAATGAAACCATTTTAGACATCCAAAGAAGAATTATAAGAAAGGAAACATTAGGCCCAGCGAGATAGCTCAGTGGACTAAGTGCCTGCTTTAGCCAGCTCAGGGATCAGGGTTTGATCCCTGTTTCTCATGCTGCACCATCTCTGCCCTTGAGATGAGCTGAATGGGGCACTGACTTGGGGTGTGGTGGAGCATGCGTGTAATCCCAACACTGTGGAGGCTGAAAACAGGAGGATCACCGCTAGTCTGAGCTGCATAGTGAGACCCTAAACCAAACACATAAGTAAATGAAAATAAATAAAAACAATCAGAAGGAAACCCTGGAAAGCACAACCATGAAAATAAAAATAGGGTCTTTGATGTTATCATCGGTAAGCTTAAAACAGCTGATAAATCAATAGATATTTTCCAAATTGAATTACAAATAGCAGAAAAGAAACAAAATGTGGGTCAGAATATCCAAGAACTATGGGACAATTACAAATGTATAAATACCTCCAATAGGAAAAATCATGGGAATAATTATCAACAATATTGTATATTCTTATATGTATTACAATGTGTTTATTATGTATGGCATAGTATGATATTATATAAAAGTATGCTATTAATATGGACAGTCATATTACAATTAATGTGTTTACAGGGAAAATCTCAAATGATTTTTTTGTCCCCCAAACACCCACAATAATGGATAGGTTACTGTAGAAACACTGAGGAACTTGTAACTGTAAGTAAATCAATTGTTTCCTTATGTAGCAACTATGTGAAATTAAAGTTTACTATTTTGACTATAATTACATTTATATTATTTGCAAAATAAATAAAGGCATTTACATTACCACCAAAATAAATACATTTACACACACACACACACACACACACAATGTCTTTTTATATCAGAGGTAATCTGTAAAAGTCTTGACAAAGAGATCAAATAGTATTTAAATAAATTGAAAACTCTTTCTTGGTAACCCATAGCTCCTATATACAGAACACAAAATTATAAAATTTATAGATTGTAGCACAGGGAAATATCCAAGTGACTTTTATTCGGCAATAAGTTTTCAGGATCAAAATAGTTCAAGAAAACATCAAGTAGAAAAGTATGAAATTTGATATCTGTTAATTATTTACTTGTGAAAAGTGAGTATCATAGAAAATGATTATGTCTAAGGTTATTATATTTAGTAGTTTTAGAATATTTATGATTCAGCTTTATAGTATTTAATGTTCTGTATATTACACCAACATATATTTCATTTATGATGAATGAGAATCAGTCACAATGAACTCTATATTGATATAGAAACTTTTCATATATTTTGAATGCTTTCTTTGATTTACATTAAACAAAATTCAGAGAGTTAAATTTTTAGATAGCTGAATTCTGTAAGTTCTCACTACAACTTGCAGGAAAACTGTCCAACAGACTTGCTTTCAGATGTCAAGCTCAGGATTTACACATAAAAAATGTAATAGAACAATTTCCCTGGGATGTCACAACACTGAGCACACATTTTTTTTAAACATTAGGAGATTGAAAATTTAGTAACTTTATCTTGTCAACTTACATTTTGAAGTAAGTTACTGGTAACTTACTTCCACTTCCTTTTATAAATCATTTTTAGTACTAATTGAAGCTGCTTAAGTGAATTATTTATGAGATAATTAATAACTGACCTATGCTCCACCTACTGACCTCATAACAATCTACAATGTTCACAGTGAAAAAAAAATTCTATTACAAAATGCAGAGAAACTGAGATTATATTGAGTAAGTCTAATAAAAATTCAGACTGTTTAAGTAATACAAATGAAAATGATATTAGCAAGGAACTAAGCCTTAGTTTTCAAACTGAGTATAAAACAGATACATTAGGATGAATGAACAAGGTAGAGGCCACAAAAAAGACTGACATTAGTTCCATCGAATAAAACACCTGCAGCCGGGCGTGATGGCGCAGACCTGTAATCTCAGTACTCGGGAGGCTGAGGCAGGAGGATTGTTGTGAGTGTGATTTTGAGACCAGCCTGAGCTACAAAGTGAGCTTAAGGCTAGCCTGAACTGCATAATGAGACCCTGTCTCAAAAAGACAAAAAAAAAAAAAAAAAAAAAAAAAAAAAAAAAAAAAAAAAAAAAAAAAAAAAAAAAAAAGAATAATGCAGGCACAGGGACCAACAGTTCAATCCTCAGGCCTGCCTTTCTTGCCCTGCCCCCATGGTGTGCTGAGATGACAATTGAGACTGGGTATAGAGGTTTGTGCCTGTAATCCCAGCTATGAGGAGGCTGTAAACAGGATCATTGTGAGTCCAATCTACCCAGTGAGACCCTGTACACCCTGTTGACCCTTCCCTAAAAATAAAAAAATTTAAAAAAAATAAAGACTGACATTGGTGAGATTCATATCTTACAAATCTTGTAAAAATACTAAACTAAAATCGTAATGCATGTGGACATATATACATCATCTCACAAGCTCAGATATTATATATCTTTTGTTAGAGAAAACATTTGGCACATGTATTTTTTCTTTAGTCAAACGTTGAGTAACTTTAGCTTATACACTATATAATGATTTTAGAGCAAGAAGGCTTAAATAATGAGATATCTTTATAACCATTTATTTTCCCATATATTTATTACCTTCATTTAAAAAATTCATCTTTCCCAGTCACTGTATCTGTTCAGTGATGGCATGTTCAAGCTCTGTTTTTTAGTGGCCTTTCTGAAAATTCCATTGTGAGCGAAGTTGCTAAAGGAAGGTGTTATGGCTGGTTGGCTCAGAATGGCGTTAGCACCAGAACACCTGCTCTAATCACACTCCAACTGAGAGATCAGCCCTTCCGGGAGAAAGGCTTACTATGTCCCCCGAGATGCAGGGCTTTGAAATATTTGCTGAACAATCTAGAGGAATGGAAAAGCACTTAATTAAAAATATCTCAAAATAGGTCAATATCTTTCTCAGTTACATATACTTCTGTGATGGCTTTTTAAATTATGGGAATTAAAAACAACAGTATGCACCACAAATTCTTTGGATCATGAATATTTGGATATGTAGCATCCCTATTACCCAGAAGATAGGGTCTTGGGCTCCATTTATTGAGAAATATTGGGGGGCATAGTAATGGACTGAACCATCCAGCAGAAAAGTATAAAAATGAGGCATAAAAAGTAAATCCATATCAATATGCTGAGCTGTGAAAGGCTCAAGGCAACAACTTCTGACATTGCCAGACACTCAGATAACCCACTACTATTATGGACTACTGGACTATATTGGAATATTATATTGAATTCACACACCTACAATATTTAAATAGCAGTGGAATACCCATCTCTGACACAACTAAACAAAAAAAGGGATACAAAGAAGGACCATTTTGTATCTGTACATGCAAAATAGTTAGGACAGATTTCCATCTACTTTTTCTTAACTCAATGAGAAGAAAGATTTGTACTAATAGTGCTGTGGACAGAATATCATGTCTGCGTCTTGTACTATGAATAACCACTAAGAAGATAACAAAATGCAATGTGTTAATTACTGAAACTGTCCTGTTAATCAGTTTTGAAACTGTCTCATTGTTATTTGATTCTCAATAAAATTAATTTAAAAAAAGTAACTGGCTGACATCATTTAGGAAAGTAGGCAGACAGCTCAGGAAGCTGAAACAGTCTTCTGTGGCAGAAGTTGGAAATATTTTCTGAAAAGTTGAAATTTCCATATCCTGAGGAAGAAGAATATAGAATCTGAGGTAATTAAAGGCTGCTTGAAAGTGACAGAGATTGAGTAAATGTGGAACTGGAGAAAAAAGAACAAAGTTGTATGTCAAGCTCTGCCTACAGCATTGGTTCACTCCTGTGGCTTGTGATATACTTATTTCAACAAGGCTAAAAGATAAAATTAAGCTGAGATTTCATGAAGAACAATTTCATAGTTCAGTGGATTGAAGTACCTGCAAACAGGCTCAGGGGCTGAGGGTGAGGTCCCCAGGCCTGTCATGCCAGCTCCACCCCTGGGGTGTGCTGAGCAACTGAGACTGGGGGTGGTGGCATACACCTGTAATCCCAGCAGTTGGGATGCTGTAAACAGGTGCTTCACTGGCTTCCCTGGTAGGCACAAGGGCCTGAGTTCAATCCCTGGTTCTGCCAAAAATAAAAATAAATAAATAACACTTAGGGACCAGGGAGATGCTCAGTGGAATAAGCACTTCCCTGGCAAGTGCAAGGGCCTGAGTGCAATCCCCGGTTCCAACAAAACCAAACAAAAAACAAACAACAACAAAAGCGCAGGTGCTTCACTATGAGTCCAATCTAGGAGAGCCTGAACACCCCATAGACCCTTCCCTAAAATAAAAGAAAGAGGAAAATTTCAGATGAATTTCTATGTTAGTCACCTCTTAAAAACAGCCAAAAGAACAAAGTTTGAAGCTTCAGCTATAACGAATTGTGTTTCTATCAACATGAGTGCACATTTATCATTGTGGCGTGAGGTTTTCAACTCTAGAAAAAAACTCAGAAGGGGATAGTTGGGTTGTAGGACACTTCTAATTCTAGTTTGATGTATTTTTATACAATGGAGTATTACTCAGCTTTAAAGGCTTTTATAAGATAAATGCACCCAACTGGAGGTAATACTCACAAGTGAAACAGACCAGACTCACGTGTATAAACACCACATTATCTTCGTAGTGTAAGAACCTGAAAGAGGAAATAAAATCTGAAAGGTACAATAGATGTTGCCAAAGGAATAAAACTGCTCAAAAGGAAAATATAGGGAAAGGAGAAAGGGAAGAAAAAGAAAGGGAGAAACATACATGTATATATACAGGAAAGATAGGATGGTTGCACTACTAATTTCTATTGATTATATATTTTTTAAATTTTTGTTAATGTTAATGAGAAAGAAATGATAATGAGACAGTTTCAAAACAGGTTAGTAGGACAGTTATAATAATTAATACAATGCATATTGTGTTTATAGTAGTTATTCAGAATACAAGGCGCAGACATGATACCTTGTCTGAACACTGTTAGTGTAAATCTTTCTTTTCAATGCGAAGAAAGTGGCTGAATACCTATTCCAACTATTTTGTACATACATATATTTTTTTCACTACAAAATGGTCCTTCGTTTATATCCCTCTTTTTTGTTTTGTTTTGTCAGAGATGGGTGTTCCACTGCCATTCAGATCCTGTAGATGCTTGAATTCAGCAAAATAACCCAATATAGTCCAATAGTCCATAATAGTAGTGGGTTATCATCAGAACTGGCAATTGTCAGAAGTTGAGCTGATAACCCACTACTATTATGAACTATTGCACTATAATAGGTTATTTTGCTGAAAGTTAAAGCAAGACCCATATAACTAAAAACATAACTTCTGTATCTGACAAGGTCAATCAAATCCCCTCAGGATTTACCCTGAAACCATGTATATCACCTTGTAGATCTTTTGTCAGTGTCAGCCATTTGGATGAACTCTTTCTATTGGTTATTTGAAGGAAGAAGTTAACATTTAAAAATTTTATTTTGACCAATTTTACACATCGGGTAATCTGAGCAACTATTTTGAAGACAGAAATGTGTAATATATCACAAATCAGTGAAATATTATCTTGCTTTTTAAAAATTCTTTACTATTTCCAATGTTTTATCTATTCTGTTTTATTCTCTTTAAAATAAAAAAATAAATTTGAGAACCAGTAAAAATATCTTTTGATAATGAAGGTCAAATAAATCATTTTTAATCAAAGAATAAAAACTAGGTTATTTATTCCCAGTAGATCAGCATCACAAAAATGTAAAAGAAACTCTTCGTTAAAAAAGAAATGATACGCAATAGTAATGCAGATGTTAAAGGTATGAAAACACTGGGCATATTAAATATGTAAGTAAACATAAGACAGTTTTTCCTTTTTGTTTCTTTAAAATATATAGAATGGTTTGAAAGAAACACATTACTGCATTATCTGTGGGTTTATAATATGCACATTATATATATAATATATGTAATTTATATATAAGAAAAGCTGACTAGAAGTTCTGCACCTTTTATGTCAAATCACATTCTTAACATTAAATAGAAAAATCATGAATATATGCTGAAACCACAAAAGAAACCACTGAATATTTCTGTGAATGTTCAATGAGCTAAAAGTTAATGAAGAGCATTACAATGGAAACCTAAAAGTACTAAAATAGAACAAAAGAGTGCAGAAAACAAAATAACTAAAATGTGGAAGAAACAACTAGAAAACAGCAAAAGGAAAGACCTGAATTACAAGTATGTGAATAATTACATTAAATATTAATGGGGTAAGCACTCCAATTAATAGTGATTATCAGGATGGAAAAAACAAAACACACCAAAAAAGGCTCAACTGTTATCTACATGAGATTCTTTCTGAGCATAAAAACAGATAAATTGAAAGTAAATCAATGCAAAAAAGGTTTTTCATGTCTATAAATCTAAGCAGGGTACAGCAGCTAAAAAAACCAAATTGTGAAATAATAGTATTTAACTCTTTCTTTCTTTCTTTCTTTCTTTCTTTCTTTCTTTCTTTCTTTCTTTCTTTCTTTCTTTCTTTCTTCCTTCCTTCCTTCCTTCCTTCCTTCCTTCCTTCCTTCCTTCCTTCCTTCCTTCCTTCCTTCCTTTCTTTCTTTCTTTCTTTCTTTTTTTCTTTCTTTCTTT
>PVKA01021494.1:0-38610 GCA_004027165.1 Ctenomys sociabilis | reverse complement strand
GTAATTGATTACTTTGGTGGATATATAAAAGTTGAAGAATCATATAAAAGCTAGTGGTTCATGCAAAACTATTGGCCCAAGTAGGTGAGAGGATGAGAGAAAAACCAAATTTGAGGTTCAAGGGAAGCCTGAAGAACAGAGTAAGAACCCATTTAAAATGATAAAAAATAAAAAGGAACAGAATAATGAACCAAATAACCATAAGATACTTCAAAAGAGATAGTAAGTGGTTAAAATGTTCCTAAGAATTAATTTATTAATCTAGTGAAAATATGAAGTAAACATTCAATTAATATCTAATCTATTTTCTCATTAGCTGTTTAAAATTTCAATGTATATAATTATGTTTGAGTTTTTCAATAATTTCATTGAGGAAAAAATAGAATTAAACAGTTTCAAAACCAATTAATATGACAGTTTCAATAATAAACACATTGCATATTATTGTCTTACTAGTTACTCATTGTACAAGATGAAGACATGATATCCTGTCACCAATCACGATTAGAAAAAAATATTTTTATTCACTGAATTAGGACAATGTAGCTGTATATCTGTTCTAACATTTTTTTTTTTCTTGGTGGAACTGGGGATTGAACTCATGCACTTGTACTTGCTAGGGAAGCACTTTTTCCACTGAGTCATCTCCCTGGCCCCCGTCTTACCTATTTTAAATGTACAGATACAAATTGGTCATTCATTTGTATCCCACATTTTAGTTTAGTTTCGTCAGAGTAGCATATTCCATTGCCATTTAAATCTTGTAGGTGCGTGAAATAGCAAAATATTCCTATATACTCCAGGAGTCCATAATAGTAGTGGATAGTCTGTAGAGCTAGAAATCTCAGCAGTTGTTGACCTTAGCCTTTTACTGCTCAGCATATTAGTATAGCTTTACATTTATGCCTTTCTGCTGCATGTTAAGACCAAGATAAAGAAAGACCTACATAACAAGAAATGTAACTTTTGTATTTGATAAGGACAGTCAAGTAAACTCGGGATTTATCCTGAAACCCTGTACCACACTTTGTAGACCATTTGTCAGTGTCAGCCATGTCACGGGCATTACTTGACCAATTTGATCTCTGTGAAAGCCTGAGAGAATGTTTTCTCTCCAGTGACTCTCCTTAGGCTCACTCTACATCATCAATCACATTCCTCTGTGGCACCATAATCTCCTTGGTCAGAAAATGGGGAACACAACTAAGTTACATGATGTTACAGTATTGGTCCTGAGTCCTTACTGACCCTGAAAGGCTGGTGCTAAAATGTACTGTCCTTCCAGCCTTTCCTTGTCTCCAATTTTTGGTCTGAAAACTGAGGTTTTTAACTCTCCAGAAGAGAAGTTCATTATTACTCTACAAAATATTCACTTTGGTTTAACCTAACTATCTGTCTGAATATCAAACACCTTAGGCACTATATGGAACAAGCATTTTCCATCATGTATTGGTATGTTAAACTTGAAGTCCCTGCAGAACATGCAGAAAAAATGTAAAACAACAAAATAATATTGTAAAAATATGAATCAATACTGACATATTTTCTCACAAAAATTTAGAAGTCTAACCATATACAGAATTGTAGAGGGACAGTCCTGTGACATTTTTGTCACGTTTTTCATTTATCAATCTTTTTTTAACAAACATTTATTTGAGTAACAGTATGGCAGTAATCGGTATGTCATGGCAAGCAGTACGTATTTATTGTTTTGTGAATCCTTGTGTTTATTTTTATATTCCTGGAAATTCTTACCTAGAAATGTTTTCAAATATAATTTATTTATTTGTTTATTTATATATTTTATTTCATTGAGAAACAAATAGCATTAAGACAGTTTCAAAAATGACTAATAGAACAGTTTCAGTTGTTAATACCTTGTATATTGTTACCTTCTTAGTAGTTATCCATATTACAAGATACAGTCAGGATATCTGGTTCAACCACTATTAGAACTTTACAAGAATAGAATGAGAGGCATTATAAGTATGACCCTATTATTATGCATTGCTTTCTTCAGTATAGCTGCTTAGTTCACAGGGATAAGTGTATATAATTAGGGTTAAAATCCTTCCAATTTACTAATTTCAAACATCTGCTGATGCTGTTCAGGATCATTGCCTTACCCGTCATGTGCATGTAAATGTATGGCTTTGCCCATGTCATGTTTCCCAGCTTTCTTCCTTGTGTTCTTTTCATTTTCTAATCCTCAAGTTCTTTCATTCTTTTCAATTGTGTTATACCTTTCTATTTGTATTTCTTCTTTTGAATTCTTATACTAGGGAGACCATACAATATTTACACATGTGGGTATGCTTTATTTTACTTATGAGTATATCTTCAAGTGGCATCCACTTAAATATAAATGGTTCAACTTTATCTTTCTTTATAGATGCATAATGCTCCATTGAAAAAAATAACACATCATTCTCATGTATTTCAAGAATTGTCTATCACAAATTGTGAGGCGAACCTTAAGCTGAGCTGTAAATGGCTATGGTGAACAACTTCTTCGAATAACTCACTATTGTTGTGGAATGCTGGACTGTGTTGGATTGTGGTGTCCAGTTTAAGCACCTAAGTTAGTTGAATGACAATGGAGGGCCCACCTTTGACAGGTGTAGACAAAAGAAGGGGTGTAGAAACAAAAATCATGATGTGTGTGTATAGACAGTACAGTTGGGATAGATAACGCTGTGCTTCTACATAATCCTATGATAGGCAAGATCTGCACTAATGGTGGTTGGACAGGATACTATGTCGGCTTCTAGTACTATGGTCATCCACTAGGAAAATAATTATTGAATTTTTTATATAATTCAGGTATAAAAAATAAGATAAGTAAGCAGCTATACTCTTAATTCACTGATAAGAGATATCTGCTAAAATAATATCTGCAAGTGTAATACCATGTATGCACCTTGTGCAGTACCAAAACATTATGAAAATATTTTGCAATGTATTAATTCATTGAATCTGTCTTGTTAAGGTGTCTTGTAACTGTCTGATTGATATTTGTAGTTCAGTAAAATAAAATAAATAAATAAAAATAAAAAAACACATTGTGGTATTATAAATATAGGTACACATATATCACTATGATATGATGTTTTCTGTTCCTCTGGGAAAATTCCCACTAGGGAGATAGCAGGCTTGAATCAGCTTTTCAGTCCCAGTTTTCTAAGGAGTCTCCACACTGATTTCCATAATGGTTGTACCAGTTTACATTCCCAACAGCAGTGGAGAAGAGTTCCTTTTTCCACACAGCCTCTCCAACATTTTTTGTTAGTTGATTTGTTTGTGATAGCCATTCTTTCTTGGGTGAGATGTTATCTCAGTGCTGTCTTAATTTTCATTTTGTGGATGGCTAGTGATGTGGAGCACATTTTCATATACTTATTCGCTTCTTTGTTTTCATCCTCTGAGAAGTGTGTGTTCATCTCAGATACCCATTACCGGATTTAAATTTTGGTCCCTATTGTCTTTTAGTTCTTGAGAAATTCTAGAGAACAGACATTTGTCTCAGTGCTCATCAGTTATGATTATTTCCAAAATTGTGGGTTGAATTCACACTTTATTAGTAATTTCTTTTGAAGTGCATAAACTTCTCAATAACAGTTGTTAATTTTTGCAAATATTTTCCTTGCAGCTTAATTTTTGTTCATGAACGGTTTGCCTACCCCTATCTCTTCAAGATTTCCTCCGATTTTGACTTCTAGGAGACTTAGTGTTTATGTTTTAATCCTTAGATTTTTAGTTCATTTTGGCTTTAGTTTAGTACATGGTGATAGACATGGGTCAAGTTTTAGTTATCGGCATGTAGAGAACCAGTTTTTCCAGCATAATTTGATAGAGAGGCTACCTTTCTTCCAGTATGTTTGTTAGGCTCCTTTGTTGAAGATCAGGTGGCTGAGCATGTTCATAGAGGTTTCTGCATCTTCTAATATATTCCATTGATTCACTGGTCTATTTTGTTTCCAGTGCCATGCTAATTTTATCACAGTAGCTTTATAGTAAAATATCAAGTCAGGAGTTGTAATATTTAATCCTTGTCTTTCTTTCACAGGATTTTCTTGGGTGTTGTAGGTCCTTGGAGTTCCAAATAAATTTTAGGAATGATTTCACTAGGTCTGGGAATTATTTTTGTGGCAGTTTGACAGGGATTACATTAAATATGTACAGCAATTTTGAGAGTATTGCCATCTTCAAAATATTGGTTGTTACTATCCAAGAGCAAGAAATCTCTCCATTTATTGAAATTTGTGGAGTTCTGATCATTTTGGTCCCTCCCTAGCATCTTTTTTCAGAGTACTGTAATTTTCCTTGTAAAGATTTTTGACTTCTTTAGTTAGATTAATTCAAAGATATTTAATTATCCATGCTGCTTCTTTGTCTAGTTTCCATCTTAGTGTGTTTCTTATTTGTGTACAGGAATGCTACTAACTTTTGGCTATTGACTTTGTGTCCTGCTATGCTATTGAATTGGTGTATTAATTGTAGTAGCTTCTTGATGGAGTTTTCAGAGTCTTCCAAGCAAAATATCATGTCATCTGCAAATAATGATAATTCAATGTCTTCTTAACCTATTCTTATTTCTTTTATTTTTATCTCATGTCTAATGGCTCTACATAATGACTCCAGAACAATACTCAATAGAAAGGATTCTCGAGGACATCTTTGTCTTGTACCAGACCTGCGAGTAAAAGATTTGTTTTTCCCCACTTACAATTTTATTAGCTGTTGGATTGTCATAGATGGCTTTTATCAGATTGAAGTAGAGATCATCTATTCCAATTTTCAGAAGGACTTTGAACGGGAAAGAGTTTTGCGTTGTGTCGATAGCCTTTACTGCATCAATTGAAATGATCATGTCATTTTTCCATTATGTCTCTCCTGATATTGTGTGTTTTATTTATAGATTTAAGTATGTTGAACTATACCTGCATCCCTAGGATGAATCCTATCTGGTCATGCTATATAGTCTTCATGATGTCTTCATTATTCTATTTGGTAGGATTTTATTGTGGATTTTTGCATCTATATTCATGAGTGAGATTGACCTGTAGTTCTCTCTTTCATTGGCACTATTGCCTGGATTTGGTATCAATATAATACTTGCTTCCAGAAATGATTTTGGGAGGATTTCTTCTTTTGCAATTTCATTGAAGATTTTGTGGACTATAAGGATTATATCTTTCATAAATTTCTTGTAGAATTCAACTGTGAACACCTCAGGACCTGGATTTTTCTTTGTCAGTAGGTCTTTTATTACATTTCATATTTCATTTGCTGTTATTGGATTATTGAGAGTTGTTATATCTTATTGATTCAGTTTTGGTAATTTCTATCTTTCTATGAATCTGTCCATTTCTTCTGTGTCTTCTGTGAGGGTAAGGTTCTGAAAGTAGCTTTTATCAATCTTCTGCATTTCTACTGGATCTATGGTTGTTATACTCTTCATTCCATATTGCTTGTATTTGAATGTTTTCTTTCCTGTTTTGACTAGGCTAGCTAGGGACTTATCAATTATATTTGATCATTCAAAGCACAAGCTTTCTGATTCATTAATTCTTTGAACTGTTTTCTTTACCACAATTGAATTAATTTCTTCTCTAATCTAATGTAATCTTTATTATTCTTCCCGTCTTTGGGCTCTAGGTTTGGTTTTCTCTTCCTTTTCTGGCTGTTGGAGGTGCAAAATTAGTGTGTTAATTAGTGTGTTAATTCTCCTGTTCTATTCTCCTCATGTGTGAGTTCACAGCTATAAATTTCCCTCTAAGAGCTGGTTTCATTATATTCCATGAATTCCAACAAGTTGTGCTTGAATTTTCATTGAATTGTAGATATTGTTGGATTTCTTGTTTAATTTCATCTGTGACTCATTGGTTGCTGAGTAGCGTGTTGTTTAATTCCCATATATTTGTAGGATTTTTCTGTTTTCTTGCTGCGTTTATTTCCAATTTCAATGCATTGTGGTTAGACAATATGCATGGGAATGTGTCTGCTTTCTTCCATATACTTATGCATGTCCTATGTACCATTATGTAGTCTATTTTGGAAAATAACCCACTTGCAGCTGGAAAAAAGTGGATATTCAACTGTCGTTGGGTGGAACGCTTTGTATATATCTATTAAGTTCATTTGTTCCAAGCTCTAATTCAGTTTCGGTAATTCTTTTTCAATTTTTAGTCTGCTTGACCTATCTGTTTAGGATAAGGGGTGTTCAGTTCTCCTGTTAAGATTGTGGTATTGGATGTTAGATTTTTCATGTCCATTAAGACTTGTCTCATATACTTGTGTGCATATACATTTGAGTGTTACCTCTTCCTCTTGAATTTTTCCTCTAACAAGTATACAGTGGCCTTCTTTATTTCGTTTGATCATTCTTGCTTTGAAGTTGAGACTGTCTGAGAGCAGAATTTCTACCCCTGCTTTTTTTCTCCTGTGCTGGGGTGTCCTATTTTTTTCCATTATATGACTTTCAGCCTATGAATTTCTTTGTGAATTGCATGTTTCTTGTATACATCATACTGTTTGATTTTGTTTCCTTATCCACTGCTGAAGTCTATTACTTTTTATTGCAGCTGAAAAAACATGGATATTCAACTGTTGTTGGGTGGAACTGATGGTTACAATTGAGATGTATTGACTTAGGAGTGATATGCTATTTACCTGCTTTTGTTTATTCCTTTTCCTCTGGTGTTTAACTGTTTGACTTAATTACTGAGTTCTGTATGTTCTCATGTGTGGAGTTCTGATCATTTTGGTCCCTCTCTAGCATCCTTTAGTACTCTGTGTAGCGTTGGCTTTGTCATCATGAAATTCTTTTCTAGTTCTTTGTCATGAAAATACTTAACTTCTCCATCAGACTTGAGAGTTTTGCAGGGTATGGTAGTCTGGGATGAAATTTGTTTTCATAGAGTACATGAAGGAGTCTACTCCTTGTTCTTCTTTCCTTCATAGTTTTTGAAGGGAAATTGGCCCATATTCTGTTGGGTTTTCCTTTAAATGTGATGCGTTACTTTTTGCTAAAGACTTTTCGTATATTGCTCTTGTGCTGGATTTCCAGGACCTTGACTATTATACGTTTCAGTGTATCTTTAATTGGGTTGAAATGATTTAGAATTCTATATACTTTGGTTACTTGAATATCAGATTGTTTGCTCATATTTGGGATGTTTTCTACTATTATTTCTGCCCATATTCATTTTATATCATTTGTATTGACTTTCTTTCTCATTGATGTCTATTAGTCTCACATTGTCCATCTTTGCATCATCTTGCCGGTGATCAATTTTTTTCCTGCATCCCAACTGCTTTTAAGAGATCATTTCTTACTTATTCCCTACCTGCTACAGTGTCTTCAAGATCTGAAAGTCTGTCCTCATTTTCCTTCAAGCGATTTTATAAGGTTGTGTTTGAAATTTTAAGTTCCTCTATTTCTCTTTGACTCTACTTCATGCAATCTATTTATTTCTTGTATTGCCCATTCAAGGAATACGTCCCTTTTCTAATCTCCTCCATTTTTTATCAGTGTCTTCTTGAAAAGCAATTATTAATTCTTTTACTTAAGAGACTATTTGTAATCTGATTGCCTCTATATGTTTCTTCATTTGATTCTTTACTTCAGATGCTATTAGGTCACAGATGTTTTTTCATTTCAAAGTTTAATTCTGATGTAAGTTCCTCTGTACTGTTCTCCTCTTATTTCTTTACTTCAGATGTTATTATTTCAGAAATATATTTATTTCAGAGATTATTTCTGATCTGAGTTGCTCTATACCTTTCTGCTGTTCTTTCTTCAGATGCTAATTAGTCAGTCATTTCAGCTCTGCTAGCTTCCTCTGCACTTGTTCTGGGTGGGCTTGGGATGTGAGATTGCATTTTGCTCTTTCTCTTTTTCATTTTTATACCACTTCCCTCTGACCTTTGGTGTAGAGCTTTGGTGCAATTATAACCTTATTACCTACTAAAATTCGCGTGCAGATCTACTAAGTTTATGTTCATCCAGTTGTGCCTGGTTTGGGTCTGGCTATTGTGCTCAGTTCCTTTCAGTTGCAGCCCTTGATTGTGAACCAGATTGGCCTCTCTGCACGATGTTCTGCTCCTGGTATAGGTGGTTAGTTTTCACCCCTTGTCTCTCTGTGGGGACTTCAGCTGCAGAGTTTCATCCCAGGCCTGTATGACATGACTGGGGTGGGGCTGGAGTGGTCCAGGGAGCTCAGGAGAGGACAGAAGCTCTCCCTCACACTCACTGGGCCTGTGCCTGGGCAGGTCTGCAGGGATCCTGAGAGCTTATCAGAAGTTCTCACTCACAAGGCTGGCTTGGGCTGGCTCTGGAGCGATGGAGGGGTCTGGAGAGCAGGGTGAAAGTTCCCACTCATGTGCCAGGCCTGTGTTTTGTCTGGAGACCTCCAGTGGGTGCAGGGGAGTGCAGAAGCTCTCCCATACCAATTATGACTGATTCAAAGGAAAATATATTCAATGTCTAAATATTTTCAACTTTTTCCCAAACCTAAAGATTAATTTTACTTGTCATGAATATTTTATAAAGCATCAGAGGAGAGGAAAAGACAACTGTGACAGGGTAGTCAAAGTGCTACATCCTAAAGCAGAATAGAAACAAGGAGACAAGGCAGAAGTGTGAATGGGCTAGATCACAGAGCCAATGTTTCTTCTGCCAAATGGCTTTTTTTATCCATGCTCCATGTCTCTGTGCTGTTTTGTGATTTCAGGAGACTGAACTGCATTGGACTCATCAAGGAGCCTTTTTTGCCTGCAGGTTTTCTTCTCTTCTTTTTTTTTTTTTTTTTTTTTTTTTTTTTTTTTTTTTTTTTTTTTTTTTTTTTTTTTTTTTTTTTTGCGAAACCCGGGATTGAACTCAGGCCCTTGTGATTGCCAGGGAAGCACGTATTCCGCTGAGCTGTCTTCCCGGCTACTGAGCCATTTCCCTGAACCTGCCTGTAGGTTTTCATCAGATTGTTCTTTGGTAATGGAAATTAGTGAAGTTTGGGTCTTGAAATCTACCAAACAAATGCATTTTAAGGGTTTGGTTTCAAAAGTCAGGACAAGTCACTGCAGGAAAAATAGGCACCCTGTATTCATGTGTTCTTTGACTTGGGCACCCTCCTAACTCTTCACATTTTTAGTCTTACCAGAAATACAGGACTTCTCCCAGACCATGTTCCCACTTTGGTTGAGTGTGCTACAACAGGCCCAAAAAAGAAAAAAAAAAAAAAAAAAAAAAAAAAAAAGTCAATCATCCACTGACTGATTCTGTGAAACCATGAAACTAATATGGCCACACTTCAAAGGTGTCCCAGTGAGATGAGCGCACTAGGGTGCCCTGTGTTGATAGGGCTGGTAAGGAAGTTAGTTCTCTGTGGAGGGCACATCCAGCAGCTCTCCTTGAAAGAAGAGCGACTGTCTCCATTTTGACTGAGCCTGATCCTATTTCCTTGTATTGTTATGTGGAGAGCTGGCTAGGACTTCTGTTTATCCTTCAATTGGCCTTAAGCAATGTGTATTGGTCTAGCTGAGGTGCTGGTGATAGTCTTTGAAGGTGGGATGCGTGTTTCCCTGGTAAGCCTGCTGCTCCTTTACATGAGCCGGGTGGAAACAGGATGGTAGAGCTAATGCTCTGCACTGCCAGCTGGGATCGAGCCTGGAGATAGAGGCTATGACTTCCTGGGGCTTGAAAGACTACATCAAAGCTGAAGCCCTAGACTTCCCAAAACTTTAAATACTATATAATGCAGATTAGTCTCTCTCTGCATATCCTCTCTGCATACGGCAGAGATAAATGTAGGCACCATACCTAGCTCAGCTCACAGTAGTCACCTACTTCCCACAATTCTCAGTCCTCAAGCCACTCTTTCACTGAATAAAAACCGGGTGAGGCCCTGGGTCACTCTCTGGGTTCCAGGAAGCCATCTTTGTGGCTGGACCTAGAGCCCCTTGAATCCCTGATGATTAAAAATATAATTTAGTGTCCTCATTTTCGCCTTGGGCTGCATGGAAAGTGGTAGATTGGAATCAACTTGATGGGATTCCGATAACGTAACTTTGGGATTACAAATACTGGTTTCTTGGACTGAGAGGAGAACCAGGAAGTGTCTCCTACAGTTCCTTATGACTCATTGCCCCTTGTTCAGCCAGAAGGGTAGTGAGAGGCCTCCTGCTGCCAGGATTCAAGTGAACTGTAGTTCACATGATGGAATCAGCATACCTTGGAACTATTTCCTTTATGATGGTCTTTCAGGAAAGGAAAACACAAATAATGGGCATTGGAAGCTTACATGGAATGGAAACCTCATGATGTCAAGTAGTATATGATGAGTTCAGAGTCCTTGTAAGCAGAAGATGAATTGTTGAGGATACTGTGAGTGGCAAATCAAAGCTTAGAGATACCAGAAAGTTAGAGATGACATGGACACGGTCATAAGAGTAGAGATATGCAGTCCCTTTGTAGATCATACCAAGACATTGTGTATGTTCATGAATTTATGTTTGTTGTTAGGTATCAGTATTTCTTTAACAGAATTCTTCTTTCTTACTTTTCTACCCATCCCTTTCTATCAGTACTCATTCTGCCACATTGTATTTTAGGTATACATAACTTATTTAAGTTTTATAGGGACTCATATTTGACTTTACACTGAGTCTCAGAACAATGAGTTTAAACTTTTGAGCTATGTTAAGACAGTTACGTGTTTGTGGTATCTTTGAAATGGACTAAGTTATTGTGCATTATGATAAAGACATGCATTTTTGCAAGCTAGGGGTGAATGATACAGTGAAGTTTGGGACATTCCCTTGAATGTCCTCCAGAATTGTGTTTTATGACTTAGACCTGAGTGTTACCCAGTAATACCTTGTACTCAGAAGTGGGGCTTTTGAAAAGTGAGTAGATCATGGGGTTATGATAGTCATCAGAGGATTCATGCAATGATGAGTCGAGTAGTCATGTGGTCTTAGGAATCTGGGTCTTGTTGGAAGTCAATGCAATCATGATGTGGTAGTGTTTCTTTGTCTTTGGCTCCTCCCTTTTATTTCCTTCCTGGTTGGCTCTGGGTAAAGCTTTCTTCTCCAATGCCTGTTTGCCATGTCATTTCTTCCTCAAAAATAGTTAAAAATGCATTAAGGCCCCGATAAAGTCTGAGCTTGAGTAAAGCTTCCCACCTTTAACTTGCAGGTTTCAGATATTGTATCTCAGCAACTGTACTTCTAAGAAAGTTTGAACTCAAATGTACTAAGTGGAAACTAGTGGATGCAAACTATTATTCAAGCTATGTCCTTGAAATGTCTAGGGTGATGACTCAGTGGAATAAGTGCTTCTTTGGCAAGCGCAAGGTCCTGAGTTCAATTCCTGGTTCGGAAAAAAAAGCTATATCCTTGAAAATGTATTTGGTCTATAGCTGCTTTCTCTGTCTGATTCTCAGTCACTATGAGGTGATCAGACATCTCCACCTGATGCTGCTGTCATACTCTATTGTGCCCAACACAATATAGCCACAGATATGGGCTGAAAATCCTAAATATTTTAGGAAATCCGCAGCATTTACACTCAGTATCCCTGAGGTATTTTTTTTTAATTTTTGGTTTATTGAAGTAAAAATATGAATGAGACAGTTTTAAGATACCTTGACAAGATGAATTTGATAAATTAATACACTGCAAACTGTTTTCATAATGTTTTGGTATCATAGAAGGTGCATGCATGACATTATACTTACACACAAGTGTAGCTGTTTGTTTATCGTATATTTTATACCTGAATTACATCACAGATTCAAAAATTAATACTTTCTACATTGCCATTTTCCTAGTGGTTGTTCATAGTACTAGAAGCTGACATAATATCCTGTCCAAATACCATTAGTGCAAATCTTGCCTCTCATAGGATTATGTAGAATCACAGCATTTTCTATCCCCACCATGTTGTCTATAAACACACATCATGATTCTTCCTTTCTATACCCCTTCCTTTGTCTATACCTGTCAGAGATAGGTACTCCATTGTCATTCCACTAACTTAGGTGCTTCAACTCAACAACGCAATCCAACACAGTCCAGCATTCCACTACAATAGTGAGTTATGCGAAGAAGTTGCCAACCAATTCATTTACAGCTCAGACTAATATTATGGCCCCGCAATGTATACTTCATTTCTATACTTTTCTGCTGGATGGTTAATGACCTAGATAGAGCAAGAATTATATTCCGACACATGTCCTTTATGTTTCTTATGAGGTCAGTGAAGTCTCCTCAGAGTTTATCTTGTAGTACTGTACCTTATTCTGTAGATCCTTTGTCTGTGTCATCCATGTGGATGAGTTACGGCCAATGCTTGACCAGTTTGCTCTCTGTGAGAGCCTGAGAGAAAGTTTTCTCTCCATGTGCCTCTCCTGAGGCACACTATAGAACTTCAATCCCTTTCCTCTGTGGCTCCATAATCTCCTTTCTCAGAAAATTTGGAGCTCAACTGAGTTGCATGATGTTGCAGTACAGGTTCTCCTATGTACTGAGTCTTTACTGACCTTGAAAGGCTAGGGCAAAAATGTTGTCTGGCCTTGTGGCTCTTCTATTTCTCCAACTTTGCTCTGTGAAATTAGGTTGTTAACCACCCAGAAGAAAAGCTGATTAGTATCCTGCAGCATTTGCCATTCACTTTGCCTTATCAGATTCAATTGAATTTAGTTGTTGTTGTACATTTCCTTTTGTATTTCTGCTTTTCTCTTTTTATAATAGGGACACTATACGATATGTACACATGTGTGTCTGGCTTATTTCACTTATGAGCATATGTTCAAGTGGCATCCACTTCAGTACAAATGCTTCAAATTTATCATTCTTAATAGCTGAGTATACTACATTATACTGAAATACCACATCTTTTTCAACCATTCCTCATGTGATGGACATCTTGGTTGTTTTCAAGATTTTGCTGTCACACAATGTGCTGTTATAAACATAGGTACACAAATATCACTATGATACAATGTTTTCAGTTCCTTTGGGAAAATTCCCAGTAGGGGAATTGCCGGCTTGAATGCGATTTCTAGTCGGACTTTTCTGAGAATTCTCTGCACTGACCTCCACAATGGTTGTACCAGTGTACATTCCCACCAGCAGGGAGAAGTGTTCCCTTTCCCCATAACCTCTCCAACATTTGTTGTTGGTTGATTTCCTTATGATAGCCATTCTTTCTGGAGTGAGATGGTATCTCAGTGTTGTTTTTATTTGCATTTCACGGATGACTAGCAATGTGAAGCTTTTTCATATATTTATTCACTTCTTTAATTTCGTCCTCTGAGAAGTGTGTATTCATTTCAGATGACCATTTATGAGTTGAGTCTTGAAATTTGAGGGCCCTGTTGTATGTTAGTTCTTTATATATTCTAGACAGTAGACCTCTGTCTGATTGCTTGTTAGTTAGGATTTTTTCAAAGTTTGTGGTTTGCCTTTTCACTCTTTTGA
Source organism: Ctenomys sociabilis (assembly GCA_004027165.1). NCBI lineage: Eukaryota > Metazoa > Chordata > Mammalia > Rodentia > Ctenomyidae > Ctenomys > Ctenomys sociabilis. The sequence goes on along the minus strand of PVKA01021494.1, from coordinate 25,131 downwards.
CACACAGGGGCTCCTTATGAAGAGTTGATCCCAGGTGTTGATTCTTTCAAGTGCTTCCTGTGTGAATATGTATTTGTTCATGAACACTTTACGTACCGCTATGTCTTCAACAGTTCCTCCTACTTTCTCTTTCAGGAGATTGGGTGTTTCTGTTTTATTGTTTAGATCTTTAATCCATTTTGACTTTAACTTAGTGCATGCTGATACAGCTGGGTCAAGTTTAATTTTCATCATGTAGAAAGTCATGTTTTCCAGCCCCATTTGTTAGAGAGGCTATCTTTCTTCCAATGAGCTTGATCAGCCCCTATGTAGAAGATAAGAGGGCTGAGTGTGACTGTAGGTGCCTCTGCATCTTCTCATCTATTCCAGTGATCCTCAGGGCTATTTTGTTGCCAATACCATGTTGATTTTATCACAGTGGCTTTGTAGTATAATTTCAAGTCAGGAATTGTGATGCCTCCTGCCTTGTCTTTATTGGCCAAAATTGCCTTTGCTATTCTATGTCGTTTTTGGTTCCAAATAAATTTTAGCAATGATTTCTCTATGTCTGGGAGGTATGTTGGTGGCAGTTTGAAAGGCATTGCATTAAATCTGTACAGCAATTTTGGGAGCATGGCCATCTTCACGATATTGTTTCTTACTATCCAGGAGCATGGAATAGCTTTCAATTTTCTGAAATCCTCTATAATCTCTTCTCTTAGGGTGTTGTAATTTTCCATGAAAAGGACTTTGACTTCCTTGGTTACGTGAATCCCAAGTTATTTCATTTTGGGTGGTGCTATTGTAAAAGTTATTGCTTCTATTGTTTCCCTTTCAGTGTGCTTGTTGTCTGTGTAGAGGAATGCTATTGAATTTTGAGTATTGATTTTATAGCCTGCTATGCTACAGAGTTTCCCTATCAGTTCTAGTAGTTTCTTGGTGGAATTTTTGGGGTCTTGCAAGTAAAATATCGTGTCATCTTCAAATAGTGATAATTTAACTTCTTTTTTACCTGTTCTTATTCCCTTTATTTCTTGGTCTTTTTTAATGGCAGTTGCTAATGATTAAATGACTGTATTGAATAGAAGGGGTGATAGAGGACATCGTTGTCTTGTACCTGATTTAAGAGTAAAAGATTTCAGTTTTTCCCCATTTAGGATTATATTAGCTTTTGGTTTTGTCATACATGGCTTCAATCAAGTTAAGGTAGAGTCCATCTATTCTAATTTTCTGTAGGACCTTGAACATGAATGAGTGTTGGACTTTGTTTAAGGCTTTCTCTGCATCAATTGAGTTGATCATGTGGTTTTTCCATTTCAGTCTATTAATATAGTGCATTACATTTATATATTTTCCAATACTGAACCATCCTTGCATCTCTGGGATGAATCCTACCTGGTCATGGTGTATGATCTTCTTTATGATTTGCTGTATTCTATTTACCAAGAATTTGTTACTTTTGCATCTATCTTCATGAGAAACATTGGCCAGTATTTGTTCTTTTTTGTTGTGTCTTTCCCTAGTTTTGGAATCATTATTATACTTGCCTCCAGAAATGATTTTGGGAGGAATGTTTCCTTTTCAATTTCATTGAAGAGTTTGTGGAGTGGGGGAATATATCTTTTATAAATTTCTTGTAGAATTCAGCTGTGAATACATCAGGACCACTTTTCTTTGTCGATAAGAATTTTATTATGTTTCATATTTCATTCGCTGTTATCGGTTTATTGAGAATATCTTCTTGATTTAGTTTTGGTAATTTGTACCTTTCGAGGAATCTGTCCATTTCTTCTGTGTCTTCTATTTTGTGAGCATAAAGATTCTTGAAGTAACTATTGATAATCTTCTGAATTTCCACTGGGTCTGTGGTGATTTTGCTCTTTTCATTCCTTATCGCTTGTGATTGAATTTTCCTTTGCCTCTTTTTGATGAGGTTGCCAAGAGGCTTAACAATTTCACTTAGTTTTTCAAATAACCAACTTTTTGATTTGTGGATTCTTTCCACTGTTTTCTGCATCTCAATTGAAGAAATTTCTGCTCAAATCTTTATCATTTCTTCCCGTCTTTGCACTCTGTGTTTTGTTTGCTCTTCTTTTTCTAGTTGACGGAGGTGCAACATTAGGGGCCTATTTGTTCCCTTTCTGTTTTCCTTATGTGTGAGTTCATAGCTATGATTTCGACTCTAAGAACTGCTTTCATCGCATCCCATAAATTCCAGTATGTTGTACTTGAATATTCATTGAATTGTAGATATTCTTGAATTTTCTTGTTGAATTTCTTCTGCAACCCATTGATTGCTGAGTAGGGTTTTGTTTAGTTTCCATGAATTTAGGGGGTTTTTCTGGTTTCTTTTGTGATTTATTTCCAGTTTCATTGCATGGTGGTCAGATAGCATGCATGGGATAATTTGTATTTTCTTGCAAATACTTAGGCATGACCTCTGGACTAGTATGTGGTCTATTTTGGAAAATCACCCGTGTGCAGCTGAAAAAAAGTTTATTCAGCTGTGGTTGGGTGGAACACTCTGTATATGTCCATGAAGTCCTTTTGTTCCAAGCTCTGGTTCAGTTCTGCTGCTTCCTCGCTAATTTTTGTCTGAGTGACCTATCTTTTTGAGATAAGGGTGTATTAATTTCTCCTGTTAAGATTGTGTTCTTAGACATTAAGTTTTTCATGTCCCTTAAAATTTGTCTTACATAGTTGTGTGCTCTTGTGTTTGGTCCATAAATATTTATGAGCATTACTTCTTGCTCTTGAATTTTTCCCCTGACCAATATACAATGGCTTTTTTTGAGTTGTTTGATCCTTCTTGGTTTGAAGTTGAGACCATCTGAGAATAGAATTCCTACTCCTTCTTTTTTCTCAGGTGTTGGGACATGTTGTATTGTTTTCCATCCTTTGACTTTGAGCCTATGAATGTCCTTTTGAGTGAAGTGTATTTCTTTTATATAGTACCTTGTTGGATTTTGTTTCCTAATCCACTGTGCCAGTCTATTTCACTTAATTGGGGAATTGACTCCATTTACATTCATGGTTATAATTGAAATGTGCTGACTTATGTTTGTCTTGATATTTACCCGGTGTTGTTTACTCCTTTGTAACCTGTGTTTAATAGTCTGTCCTGTTTAGTGAGTTCCTTCCTTTCTCATTCATGGAGTTCTGGTCATTGTGGTCTCTCTGTAGTACATCTTTAAGCAGCCTGAGAAGGGATGGCTTTGTCATCATGAAATTCTTTAGTTGTTCTTTGTCATAGAAGTATTTCACTCCTCCATCAAACTTAAAAGAGAGTTTTGTAAGGTATAATATTCTAGGCTGGAATTGTTTTTTTCATCTAGGACTTGAAGAGCTCTGCTCCATGCTCTCCATGCCATCATTGTTTGTGTAGAGAAGTGGGCAGTAATTCTGATGGGTTTTCCTTTGAATGGAGCTCCTTCTTCTCTCTAGCAGCTTTCAGTATATTGTTTTTGTGTTGGATTTCTGGGATCTTAACTGTTATATGTCTCGGTGTGTTTCTCCTTGGGGTTAAGTTATTTGGTGTTCTGTATCCTTTGGTGACTTAAATGTTGGATTGTTTCCTCATATTTGGGAAGAGTTCTGCGATTATTTCTCCCCATATTCTTTTTATGTCATTTGTATTCACTCCTTCATTCTCGTTGATATCAATCATTCTCACATTGTTCATCCTGGCATCGTCTTGCAGGTGATAGATCATTTTTTCCTACATTCTCGTTGTTTTTAAGAGATCCTTTCTCACCTTTTCACTAGCTGCTCTGGCATCTTCAAGATCTGAATCTGTCTTTGCTTTCATTCAGACGGTTTTGTAGACTAGTGATTGATATTTTTAGTTCTTCTATATCTCCTTGACTGTCTTTCATGTGTTCTATTTCTTTTCTGTATTGCTCATTCTAGGAATCCATCATATTTCTGATTTCCTCAATTTTTTTTATCCATGTCTTCTTTTTCGTCAAAAGTTCTTTTTTGATTTCAGAACTTATTTCTGCTTTGTGTTCCTCATGATCTTTCTGCTGTTGTTTCTTTTCTTCAGATGCTGTTAATTCATATATATCAGCTAGAATAGTGCTCTCTGCACTTGTTCTCAGTGAGCATAGTTTTTCCAACCAATGTTTCTGCAGACAGCAAACTGGTCAAGCATTGGCCGTGACTCATCCACATGGATGACACAGACAAAGCAAGTACAGAATAATGTACAGCACTACAAGATAAACCCTGAGAGGACTTCACTGACCACATAGGAAATATAAAGTTCATGTATTGGTATATGAGTCTTGATCTATTTAGGACTTAACCATTCAGCAAAAAGGTATAAAAATGAAGTACACATCGTGGGGCCATAATATTAAGCTGAGCTGTAAATGGCTATGGTTGACAACTTCTTGGAATAAATCACTATTGTTGCAGAATGCTGGACTGTGTTGGATTGTGATTTTGAGTTCAAGCACCTAAGTTGTATGTCAATGGAGCACCCACCTTTGACAGGTGTAGACAAAGCAAGGGGTATAGAAAAAAAAATCATGATGTGTGTGTATAGACAGTACAGTTGGATAGATAATGCTGTGCTTCTACATAATTCTATGGGAGGAAAGATCTGCACTAATGTTGGTTGGACAGGATATTATGTCGGCTTCGAGTACTATTGTGATCCACTGGGAAAATAATTATTGAATTTTTCATATAATTCTGGTATATAAAATAAGTAAGCAGCTACACTCCTAATTCACTGATAAAAGATATGTGCTAAAATAATATCTGTAAATATAATATCATGTATGCAACTTGTGTAATACAAAAACATTATGAAAACAGTTTGCAATGTATTAATTTATCGAATCTGTATTGTTAAGGTGTCTTGAAACTGTGTGATTGACATTTGTAGTTCAATAAAATAAAAAAAAATGTTTCTGGAATTCATTCTTTATTTCAGATACTATATATTCAGATATTTCTTTTTTAATTTGGGGAATTACTTCTCGTTTTATTTCCTCTATAGCTTTCTGCTATTGTTGCTTTGCTGCTATATCTGTTAATTCATTCATTGCACCTGAGGTAGTGTCCTCTGCAATTCCTCATGGACTCGAGGTGTGGGATTGCAGTTTTCCCCTTGTCTTTGTCATTTTGTATAGCACCGACCTTTGACCTTTGGTGTAGAGCTTTGGTGCAGCTATAACCTTAGCTTGTTATTAGTTTCGGGTTCCAGTCTATTCAGTTTGAGATTTTCCAGGTATGCCTATCCTTGATCTAGCTGTTGTGTTCAGTTCCTTTTTTGTTGCAGCTCCTTTGGTTCCCCTCTGTTGGTTCCCTGTTCAGGCGAGCACTAACCGAACTGGGATGCAGAGTAAGAAATGAAACTTCCCCATCTTAGCTGGCTTTGGGGCGAGGATCTTGAAACTTACCGTGGTCAGCCCTCCTATGTCATGCAGGTCGTTCCCCTGGGCTTTGGTGGGTCTTCTGTGCTCACAAAAGTATAGTGGGTGATCTTATTCACTGAGTAGAATGTACTTGGTCAGCCAGCCTGTGCTGGCTCCGGGTCTACAGGCCGTAACCCGAGAAGGCTGGCAAAGGTCCCTCCAGTGCAGTGGGCCTGGAGCCCTCACTCACAGGCCACGCTGTGTTGGGTTTCGGGCCATGGCGTGGGACCGAGCATTGCTGAGAAATGTCCCTCTGGCATGGGAGGCTTGGAGTTCTCACTCCAGGCCATCCCCACTGAGTCTGTAGCTGTGGGTTGGCACCGGTAATCACCTGGAGATGATTCTCTGGCACGGTGTGCGTGGACCTCTCACCGGGCCACGGGAGGTGGGAGGGAAGGGAATCACTGGGAAATGTCTCTTTGCACAGAGGACCTGGAATTCTATACTCACTGAACTGTTTTTGCCCAGAGAATCGGGGAAATTTGGCGGGCTTTAGGGTAGGGTATCTGGGGATGTGATGGTGAGTGGATCCTGAGGTTTCAGGCCAGTCACTGGCTTGGAGGGCTTGGGGCCAGGGATCCGGGTACCGCGCGTGGGGAGAAGCCAATGGCTCTCCCTCAGATTCACCACACTCTCACTGATCTGGGAAATCTGGTGAGCCGTGCAAATTCACACTCGCTGGGAGAGCTTGGGGTGTGATCCAGGAGGCTTCTGGAGTCAGCTGCTGTCTCAGGCCGGTCTCTGGCTGGGTGGAGTCGGCAGGATCGAGCAGGCTGCTGGCATGGGTCTCGCTGTCTTGGGAGGTCTCTAGGGCTGGGCGGGCATGGATGGGATTGAGGAGGATAGCAGAATCGCTGTGCTATCTCAGGCAGGTCTCAGGGGCCCTGGGCTGGCATGGGCGGGTTCGAGGAGGATGGCGGAGTCAACTGCGCTGTCTTTGGCCTGTCTCTGGGCCTGGTTATCAAGGTATCTTAAAACTGTTTCATTGATATTTTCTACTTCAATAAAATAAAAATTAATATAAATAAATAAATGAATAATACTTATGTTTGAAAAAAAAGAGCCTGAGGAAGTATATGGGGCTGGTGAAACTTGTTAATGACTTTGTTTTTGTCTTTATTTGAATCGCTTGATTCAAGGTAATCTTGATGTCCATATGATTACAAATGGTGCTTTTGATGCTATAGCCACGCTCACTTCCTTATATTTTTTTTATTACTTATGCATTTTTATTAGTATCGCCTTGTGGTAAACAAAGATTACATTTAGTATGGAGTATTTGAGCATGTACATACCACGTTAAGTGCACTCAGATTTTTTCCTTTGTAACTGGGAATAGAACTCTGGACCTGGCACTTTCCACATCTTATGTCAATGAGCTGTATTACCAGTCCAACACATTATAAATATTTTTCCTATTCCCTTACTATCCGCTCTGTCCATTCCAGGTCTTGTTCATCTTCCCATTTTAAAAAAGCCCTATTACATTCTGTTTAAAGTCCTTTTCCCTTTCTTTCAAACCCTCTTTCAGTTTTTGTTACAATTCCCAAAAGGAAAAAGGTCTGAGCCAGGGAGATACCTCAGAAGCACAGTGTCTCAAAGGAAAACACAAGATTGTGATGATTGCACCCTATGCGCACATCAAAAAAAATACAAAAAAAAAACAAAAACAAAAACTTCCTAATTCCTACTGTGTATACCTTATTTGGGTTAAGGTTCCAGGTGGAAAAAATGTAACCATTCTACATTGCTAGCAAAGCTCTAAGCAACTACAATCACTATGGAAATCAGTACGGGAACTCCTCAAAAGCAAAAATAGAAATATCATCTGATTCAAGTATTCCCCTTGTAGGAAACTTCCCCTTCCTAAAACACATACCCATGTTTATAGCAGACAAAAAAATTATAACTAAATTTTGGAATCATCCCATATACATTCATATTCAGATAAATTAATAAAACTCATGGTATTCTTGCCCTTTAAGTACAGTGGAGTATGACTCTGCCATATATAAATATAAATGAGTGTTTATAGGTAAATGAATGTACTGTGAGACCATCATGCCAAATGAAAGAAAGCAGGCACACAAATTGAAATATCACATGTTTTTTCTTATACAAGAAAAGCAAAATAAAAATATATCTCTATTCTATTCTTATTCTCTTTTGTACATATACAGACTACTGCTGTAGGTATATCACATGAATGGTGGAGACCAAGTGAGTGAAGACAAGAGGAATATGTAAAAAAGGGAAAGACAAAGAGCAGAAAATAGGCAAGAATAAATGCCAAAATGAGAAAAGACAGATCAAAAGAGGATATAATAAAGGACAAAAACTTCAAAAATAAAGAACTTAAAGTTAAAAAAACTAGTATTGATATAGAAGCAAGCATAAAAGAGGAAAAAAACACAGAGAAAAAGCAAAACACACAGAGAGGCAAGAAAGCATTTGTCCAAACCAAATCTATAGCTTATAGGCAGAATTGGCACACAGTTCTTTTCAGGCTGAAGTCATATTCCACTTGTAAGGAAACATGTCAGAGCTCCCTGCCTTTGGTGATCTTCAATTCCTTCTTGTGAGAGGGAAGGGCTGCCTCTTTGCCTAGGTCTACCTCCTAGGTACAAGCAGCTCGTTGGACTTAGCTAGGTGCAGACCATTATGTCTGTTTGGAGAGCCCAACACATCAGTTAACTTTGGAAGAGGAATATAGAAAGTAGTCTGTCCTGCATCCAGTTTCCCTTCAACTTCCCTCAGTGTCCTCTGAGTCCAACTCCCGTTGCATCAGGGAAAATATCCTGCTTGTGCTCCTGTTCTTGTAAGAGACATTTGCCTAGTGTATGTTGTAAAGCCCTCTATTCCAACCAAACTCCTGTGTTCCTTTGCACTTAGATTCCAATCTACACATGATCAAAAGCTCCACTTTAGAATACTTGGAACTTGGTATAGCTTCCAGTCATGGCAAAGGGCCTACTTTGCCAATGCAAGACAGAGGGGACAGATGGGATTTCCTCCTGATTCAGAACTTTCCAGTGTTTCAGAAAACAACAAGAAAGCTCTTGTTCTCAACTGACCCTGTTCATTCTCTCTACTCCCTCATGACTCTAGGGATGTGGTCCAAAAGTATTTGCCAGCAGGCTTTATACAATCCACAGTTCACAGAGCTAGGTTTCTCTTTGCCTACAGCAAGAGTTTGTGGATGCCAGGCAGTGGGCTGAGGTTAGAATGCTTCTAAACACAGAGCTCCTCAGTGTTTGGGAGGATGGGGAAGGGTGCTGCCCATTTGCCTGTTGCTGTCTCTCCTTTTCTTCAATTTGTGGCTTTGCTGGAGCCCTTAACACATTTCCCTCCAATTCTGGGTTTCCTTTTCTGTTCGGAGGGATGTAATGTAGGGACTTTATTCTAGTAGTCTGGACTCTATAGTGCTATCACCTTTCCTCACGCTTGACTACTCCCCCAGATGGTATGTCACCTCCATGGAAGTTTTCCAGGGTAGCACTTCCCAGTGACAAATCTGCTTCACTTTCTCAAGAACCCAAGTACTTGGTTTTGATCTGGAGGACTTATCTTTCAGATTGCTCCTTCATTTCTGTGTATAATTGCCTCTCTTATCACAGAATACCTATAGTTTTTTGTGACTCTTCCCTAAATATCTCCACTGTTACACCTCTAGTCAGCCATACTGGAATCCTAGTTCAGTGATTTGAAACACGGAAATCTTGTTTCACTTTGCCGGTATCTATGAGAATTTTATATTGTAAAGCTGTATTATTAAAGCAATCAATCAAGAAATAAGAAGCATTACTGTAGACTAATGAAGATTGGCCAATATTGTGCAGAAATTTGAACTAAACCCTAGGAGCTGTATCTTGAAGTTACCTTGCTTAGCTGTATTTTCATTTGGGCAGTGGAATGAAAGGAATGTCTTCTGGCTGCTCTTCAGAGTGGTATGTAAGTCACTCTCCATGATGAAATATTGAACATAGGGATTTTTGAGATTCTTCTGTTTAAATTTTTGTATTTATCAATGAGTGCCTCAGGATTTTTCAGATGGAATTGAAACTATCCTGCCTTCACTTGTGAAGTCGACAATGTAATTTCCCAATGTATTACCTGTGTAAGAACAAATCATGCTGAAAGCATGAAATCTGTAAGAATTTATTTATTTCCACTTATTTGATAAAAGGTTACACAGTAGCAGATTATGATGGTTTTAATTTTTTAAATTTCTTTTCTGAACTTGCTCTTTTCTTGTGACAGGTGTCCATATGGCTCCAGGTGACTATTGCGAAACAATGGAAATTACATGTCTTCAGAAAAATGAAAATATATCAGAAAGTGAGCAAACATGTGATACAATTTGGAACTTAGGAAGTCAGAATGAATCAGGTAGTAAGGATTCAGTGAGACTAAATTCAGAGTGTGAACATTTGTCATATTTAACACGATTCAGAAAACATAGAAAACATCCACAGTCCCAGTTAAAAGTTGCACGTTCATCTGCACCACAACAAAGTGCAATTGAGGCAGTAATGGAAAACTATATCAGAACAGAAAGATCAAGAAGCAAGAGCAGAATTCATAGAGCTAAAAGTAGTTCATATGCAAATATATCAAGTGAACCTGTAATGAGGTCAACTGGTAGTACATTTACTGAGTCTTTTGAGAATTTCATAAATGAAATAAATGACACACATGCTGTAAATATTATATACTCTCCCTAGTTGAAGGACTTAAATGAAGAAATAAAAATTCAAAGATATAGCACAATTAAATGAACACAAGAACTTAAGGTTTAAACAATGAAAAGAGGGCAAGAACTAAAGCTAGGACAATTTTTTTTTTTTTTTTTTGGCGGACCGGGGATTGAACTCAGGCCCTTGTGCTTGCCAGGGAAGCACTTGTTCCACTGAGCCATCTCCCCAGTCCCTAAGCTAGGACAATGACAGGGGCAAAACCATATATTTATATGCACAGGATGGTTAAGACAACAGTCCTGAGAAGCTGCATCAGGTTTTTGAAACAAGCAGTTAATTGGTAGGATTCTCACCCTGACTAACTATATATGCTGATACATGTGAACTAATCAACTGCACTAAAGATAGCAATGTATAATAGTAGGGCCATAATTGAAATCCCTGTCATTCTGGTCTTCTAAGTACATACTGCTACTAATGTCATATCAATTATTGCTATACTGTCTCTCAAGAAAATTTGTTTAAAAAAGGCAATAAAAGAAAGGAAGAGATGAGAAAACAAAATGCCATAGGACTGTTCTGCTACAATTCTGTATATGGTTAGATTTCTAAATTTCTGTGCAAAAATGTGTCATTGTGTATTTTTATTTTTTTCATATTCTGTAGGAATTTATAGTTTAATATATCAACAATTGTTCAAATATACCTGTTCCATGTTATGTCTAAGGCATTTGGTTTTCAAATATATAAAGATGTTAAGCTCAAAAAAAAAAAAAAAGAATTTATCAATACATGACACTGAGACATTTTCTATGAATGAACCACCTAAGATATTGAGACAACAAAAAACCAGACATACATTGCAAAGAAAAGATAATTCTTCAGCTTCTGGACAAAACACTGATTACCAAGAACATTCTCCACACACAACTAGCAATACTGGTCCTGAGTAACTTCAAACTAGTTTTATCTACTTATTTCCTGATATCCAGATCACAATTTTTCCTGCAGAAGGTCCTGCAAGTGATGGCGTAGTTCTTTAATTGTGTTGATATCTGATACAATGTTCAACAGTGGACAACCATTTCTTCTAGAAGCAGTTATAGTAAAGGTCCTACTTATGTATATGTGTGTTTTAGAAGCATGTAGAAGTCAGGTAGATACCCTCACAATACCTGCTTTCAGAAATTCCAATACTGGTTTTAATGACAGAAGTTCTACTGAAACTCCTATAAGAATATCACGGCAGGGAATGACAGGATGTGATGGATCCAGTATCCTTATGGACACTGGTAGTGAATTCCAGGGTACTGGCTTGCCCCAAGCTCAAGCAACACAAAAGGCAGAATTACAGAACAGAAGAGAGGGTTCTGATATAAACCCCAGTTTTGAACTGCATTATGGTGCAACCCCTATTTGCAACCCAAGTCTCAGCTTTGTTACTGGTTCTAGGTGTAGCCCTAAGCTCACTGCTAGCTCTCTTTCTAGTGAAAATCCCAAAATTGGTTCAGTGATGCTTGAAGGCATTAATGAAAGACATGCCTCATTAGGCCCACAATCACAGCTCCAACATGAAAGTCAACATTCACCCTTGGAAATATTTAATCAAATTGAGGGCTTGCAAATCTTAGGTGACCCATCCCTTAGTGATCAAAGTATTTTTTCCCACCTCCAAGGTTTACAAAACGACAGATTTACAATTTGCCAGTTAGAATATTTAGTAAAACTAAGACTGTGGAGTTCTGTAGTATTTCTCTTACACAATACACAGAAGGCAGTGTGATCCACACACTGCCATGTTCACATGTTTAGTGCATTGATACTTGGATCTTGGAAAATTCTACCTATCCGATTTGATGCACAAGGTGACAGAATACAAGAAGAGAGAAATTCTTCGGGAGTGAATCCTAGCAAAATCAACTTACAGTCATGGACAAACAATAATGTTTTCTATCTACTTTTGAAGCCATGAATACATACAATGTAACCATTTGAACCAGATAATTTGCTAAAGAGCAAATTATTTACTACAGTTACAGTTTCCAAATAAAGTGGTATTTTAAAAATGTCACACATGACTTTAAATTAAAAAAAATCAATCGTATAACTTCTCCCTGAATTTCAATAGAAATGCAACAGATATACTGGTGGGGTTATTTTTGCTTTAGGTATGATAGACTCTGGTGGCATCATGAAAGAAAAAAGATGCTCATGTCACCGTGGCTGCAAAGGAGAGACAGTGGGGCTGGAGTCCTCCTATTACTTCAAAAACATACCACTAATAAAAATTTTCATTCAATAGACCCTACTTCGTAGGCTGGAAAGACTGCTGTCTTCAAAGCATCCCCATTGCTGAGATAGAATATATGATACCTTAAATGAAAGGAAGGGAAATTTCTGTCGGCTCACACTTCTCAAGATTTTTTTGCTCCATGCAAAAATTCAAATGGTAGACATATGTAGCATATACACTGAGATGTATAATTCTCCTAAGACCAATCACCTTTCAAAAGCCCCTTTTCTGAACACATTATCCTTCTGGAGGATACATAGATGTAAGCTTTAAAATGAGTTTTCAATACTTAAGTGTTTGCAGGAACTTTTTAAAGTATTGTAGCATTCGTGCCTGGCCTGAAAGGCTCCTCTCTGTCCCATAATGTAAATTTAGTTCATCACAAAGAGTCCTATACATTGCAACTGTTGTAATGTTGCTCAAATTTCCAAGTCCCCTGTCTCCTTTGGTACTCAAGATACAATCTGAGGTGAGTCCCTATCAGAATCACATTTCATAGTTATAAAATACAGTGCCATGGTGTGAGCATTATCTGCATCTTCTAATCTTTTCCATTGATCCTCTGGTCTGTTTTGGTTTTGACCAGTATTGTTGTTTTGTAGTGTAATTTCAAATCAAGGAATGTAATGTTCTTTGCCTTGCCTTTGTTTCCCAATATTGCCCTTCCTATTCTAGGTCTTTTCTGGTTCCAAGTAAATTTTAATAATTTTTCTCTAGGTCTGTGAGATATGTTATTTTTATTTTCATAAGGGTTGCATTAAATCTGTACAACAATTTTGGGAGTATGGCTATTTTAACAACGTTGGTTTTTCCTATTCAAGAGCAAAGAATATCTTTCCATTTTCTGAAATCCTCTTTGATCTGTTTTTCTCTGAGTACTGTAATAGTCACTGTATAGATCTTTTACTTCCTTAGTTTGATTAATTCCTGGGTATTTCAGTTTTAGATACTATTATGAAGGGCATTGTTTCTCTAATTTCTCTCAGTGTGTTTGTTATCTGTGTAGAGAGATGTTATTGATTTTTGGGTGTTGATTTTATAAACTGCTATGCTACCCAATTTGTTTAGGAGCTTCATGTTGGAGTTTTTGTGTCTTTCAAGTATGGTACCATGTTATCTGCAAATAATGAGGTGATACTCATAAGTGAAATAAATTAGAACTACATGTGTAAATGCCATCTTGTCTCTCTTGTGTAAGAAGCCAAAAAAAAGAGGTAAAACTTGCAAGGTATAACAGATATAGTAAAACAGAAATTAACAGAACTTAATTAAACAATGAAGAAGAGAGAAAGGAAAAATGATACGTAAAAGGTAGGCAAAAATATGCGAGAATCTCTATAGGATGGTTGAGGTAATTGTACTAAAATTTTCCATCAGTTTCTTTTTAAATAGCAGTTAATGTGTACAATTTTCACCTTTACTAACTCTGTATGCTAATATCTGCGACATTAGCAACTACCTCAAGGACAGCAATGTGCAATACAAAAACCATACTTGAATACCTGTCATCTCGGTCTTCTAAACCTATACTGTTTCTAATGTTCTGTCAATTATCACTATACTTTCTTGAAAAAAATTAAAAGGTTCAAAAAGGAGACAGTAACACTTGAAAGCAAGTGGTAATATGCAATATGGCTGATCTTACATAACTGTATCTGTTAATCTGAGCAACAGATTTGACAATAAAAATAGATAATACATCAACCATTGTTAATCAGCTATTTTTAATTTGAAAATATATAGCATACCTACTGTTGTATGTTACCCATTTATCTTCATTTCTGATTTTGTCCTTGCTTTTGCTTTTGCATTTAAAAATAAAATTTAGTTAAATTTTAAAAACATAATATAAAAATAAGTCATCCAACAAAAACAAAACTGTAACATAATGAAAGCATTAAGTTCATGTGCAGTATCGGGCACACACATTGTCATGATAGGATTTCCAAATGGCTTGGCTGTCTTCACCCTTATAACCTTGCAGGCAAAAGCCTGCATACTCACACTAAGGGTGTGTCTGTTAAACTCTGGCACCTAGCTCCAGTAAGCATCCCATGTCCATGTCATCTCTAAATTCTTGGGGTTTCTAGGCTCTGGTTTTACCCTCAGTGTCTTAAACTCCTTGGGAGCTGCTTGCAGGGTCTCTGACCTTACCACATACTACCAGTCTTCCCAAGTTTTCCTGTCCATGGAAGCCTCCATGGATCCATACTTTTTATAATTTCCTTGTCTACACAATGAGGAAAATGTGAAGTGTGAAGATCTGCTGATGCCTGTAGCTGAACCAGAACCTACTTGAGGAGTGGTTGTGGGGATCCTGTAGTAAGGACCTGTACTTTGATAGAGGGACATGGGGAAATGAATAGCAGAGAAATAATTTCCTAACCAGCACTATCAGTACTGCACACCCTGGGAACTCTCATCTCAAAGGAAAACCTTTGCAATGTGGTCAAATTTTCACATCCTTGAGCCTGCAAGGGCAGGTTCTGTGTGGGTTCTAAGAGGCCCTCCAGGAATCTTTCCTACTATCAGATTACAGAGTAGTTTCTTTTCAATGACTTTAATCTTTCTAAAAATATCTGCATCTTTGGCTACATCATCACACACAATCCACTTTTGTCTTAATTGCAAGTGTTTTAAAATCTACACTCTTCTTTTTGCTCCCAGTACTCACTGGAAATCTGGCTAAGATATGCAATGATGCCCATGTTTGTAGCCTCAGTGCTGTGTCACTTTCCAGTCTTTTTCTAGTACTACTTTTTGTTTAAATTCCACTCATTACATTCTAAGCTTTCCTAGGCTCCTCATATGTTTTCAGACTCCCCTCACAACCAATTTCAAATTTTTCTAAGACCTATTGATTACAACAACCATACTCTAATTCTTGGTACAATGTTTGTGTGTTTGTTAGTGTGATTTCTGTTACTGTATAAAATTTTCTTTACAAAATCAACTTACAAATGTAAATGCAATGGTCTGCTGGTTTCAGGCATTTCAGTCAATGGATTCTGGCCCTGTTTTCTTTGAGCATCTATAGCACAGTCCACCAAGTTGGAAACTTGCTGGAGCAAAGTCCTATTCAACTGAGAGAAGCAGAGAGAGAGAGAGAGAGAGAGAGAGAGAGAGAAAGACAGAGACAAAGAGAGAGAGACAAGCAGAGGGGGTGATGGGTGGAGAGGGAGAAAGAAAGCGACAGAGACAAGTGGAAAGTGAAAGAGACAGGGGGAGACAGGGCCTGGGAGATAGCTCAGTAGAATAAGCACCTGCCTGGCAAGTATGAGGTCTTGAGTTCAATCTCCGGTATTACAGAAAGAGACAGAAGGGGAGAGAGAGAGAGAGAGAGAGAGAGAGAGAGAGAGAGAGAGAGAGAGAGAGAGAGAGAGAGAGAGAGAGAGAGAGAGAGACAGAGAGACAGAGAGAGACAGAGACACAGAGAGAGAGACAGAGACAGAGAGAGAGAGATTCAGAATCCAGGGTCCTAATGTTCCCTCCTGTATGAGTGTCCCAGAAAGCATCCCATTTGAGGATCAGCCCCTCAACAACTAGTCCTTTGGGAGCATTCAGGATGCAAAATGTGCTAATTTCCATTTGCTGAAAACAAGAATGCAAGAAAGACTACTTGATGAATCCTTTGTCATTCAGATTCATAAAACAACCATGAAGCAGTGCAGAGAAATGGTACACGGATGTGAAAATGCCATTTCACAAAGGCAGTAACACCGACTGATAATAGACCCAGTTAGACCATTTCTGGCCTCCTTTTCCTGCTACGCATTTGCTTTCTGTTTAGCTCTTTGACCACTACTTCTCAGTTGTTTATCCATCTACTGTGATCCTGTATAAAGAAGGTGATAACAAGTACACTTAATCTTTCAAAGTGATGAAAAGTAAACAAAACCTTAGAACTTAACTACCTTTTCTTAAAATCAGTTATATTCAGTTTTATGGCAATTTTAAATAGCTAAATAAAAACATAAAGTAGATATTTCTTAAACTTTTGCTTCATGCTTCAACTGCATTTTAAAAATTAACGTCCTTCATAGTTGTAGTGTAAACCAGTCATTGTGTCTCATGAAGTATATTTTCATTGATTATTTGATTTTTTTTTACATTTATTGTTACCTTCTTTTTTTTCTAAATTTTGAGGTGGAGTTTCACTATATCATTTAGGCTTTCCTTATTTATTTATTTTTTTAATCTGTTTGGTACAGGGCCTTACTACGCAGCTAAGACTCATAGTGATCCTGCTGTTTTCAGCTTTCCCAACACTAGGATTATAGGCACATGCCACCACATCCACACTCAGTATTGGATCAGTGCATATGGGGGCAAGACCAGCAAGGCATGCTCTACTGTGCATCAAGCTCTGGTCAGTGTGTTTGCCTAAGCAAGTGCTTAGTCCACTGAGCTATGTCATCAGATCCTTTTCAGGCTTTTCTTGAATATATGATGTGATCCTCCCCACTAGCAGTAACAACAGGCGTACGTGACCAACCTAGATGCATATAGTTTTTCTAATTTAATGTATCACCAAAGAAACTATTTGCTGTTTGTAGACTCTTAATTTGATTCTTGAAAATTTAAAATGCCAAACCTGATTTCAAAATCAAGGCTAGTTGATTCTCTTATAACTGAACAATTATCCACCTAAGAACATGAGCCCTTGAAATAAAAATGTAAATAAAGTTTCCTTTGTAAACATAATGAAAGGCAGTCATTCTGGCTGTAAAGTAGTCTGATATGTTGACTTCATTCAATCTGTAAGGTTCACTTTCAAGTGAAATAGGAAATTATTTCGGCCAGTCCAGGTTTGGCAAGAGTATTTAGAATTGTATGCTAAAGCAATTTTCATGATTTAAAGCCATGTCTCATCTATATGAGTATGGACAATGTTCAATAAAAAAACTTCTCTAGGAATCTAAATCTAAAATGATCACTAACCATATTTCCTATGTGAATTTCTAATGGCAACAGTAAATTAAAGAATAATAAAATAACATGGAGTTAACTGGTATTTTAATACATCAATGACTTGGCATATTTTGCCACAATTTATTTCAATAGCCAAAATGGAATTAAGCAGATCAAAGTTGTAAAATTCCTTTGCCTTCTGAAGAACTTTGAAAGCTTTTCTCCATTTTATGAAGTACTTTGTTTAACAGAACTGTTTTTGATGGTAGTAGAACGATTGTCATGAGTAGTTAGCTTTCTTCAATCCAAATAGTTTCATACCATCCAAATAATGATTGCATCATTAATTCTGCAGTACCTGCATTTCAGACTTCTGTCCTCATGGGTTTCTAAAATTACCACAAATGGTCTTTGTGTTAGTTCTTTCTACTATTGTTTAGTAGAACCATGAATATGATGGAATATCATGCCCATTTTTAAATTCTGACACACAGAACAGTTGATATTTTAAATTGGAGAATACTCAGAGTGAACTTGACTTGATCATCTACTCCCAGATGGTATGAGAGCATTCCCAGTATAGATAAGAGAATTTAGATATGTCTTATCTCTCCTCTGTAAGCACACCTAGAGTAACTCTGAAAAGTGAAATGTATAAGGCCAATTAGAGACTCAAGATGGTTGAACAACATGACATAGTAACAGCACAGAAGACACTCCCTTCTTACACAACAAAAAAGGGGATTTGGACCCTACATTACTTACTCCTCAGTTCATAAAGAGAAAGTTGTTTCAGTGGGCAGTTTTTTCAACAGATAAATTGGGAATTCCCCTGCAAACACAAAGTGAGGCCTGCTGAGATGCACCAGGAACATAGGGTATCCTGTTCATAATGTGTGAACACAGAATGTATTCTCCATTCCCAATGGATCAGCGACATTCTCATTCAGTGAATTGTGTCTGGATTTCAAGGACAGGGTACTAACAAATGCAATTCCAACACAGAAAAGTATTTTGAAATGTGTTTTTTTAATTCTTCACTTCTGGGCCAGGTATAAAATTCTTCTTCCCACCCAGAGAGGCTAGGCACATTGGCAGCACTCACAAGAGGGATTTTGGAAGGGAAAACATTTTAAACTCTCCAGTAGTTTCCAGATTCTCCTAATGCACCCAAATTGTCCAAAATATCAGCAAATCTCATACAATCATTTGAAGAACTAAACTTATCAAAATTCAATGAGAAATGACAACCAAATGACTTCAGTGTCAAGATGAATCAGATGTTAAAATTATCAGAATGGGTTTAAACATCTCTATAACAATAAAATAATTCAAATAAGAGGGAAATCAGCATCATATCTACTGCATAGGAAATAACTTGAAGAACTACAACTTTTGCTGGGGAGATGGCTCAGGATAGGCACTTGAGTGCAAGGGCCTGAGTTCAATAACCTGGTTTGGCAAAAATAAATAAATCAATCAATAAAAAATTTCTAGAACTAAAAAAATAATATTTCAAGCACTTTAAGATTCCCCATTCCAAGTGAAAAGAAAATTACATCAGAGAAACAATATATAAAAAGATCAGATACAAGTTATAGAATTTAAAACATTCATAGAATGGCATGAGTAGTAGAGTGGAGATGATAGAAATCCCCTTCAAAACAGATCAACTGGGGCTGCAGAGATATCTCAGTAGAATAAGCACTTGCCTGACAAGCACAAGGGCCTGAGTTCAATCCCCGGGTCTGAAAATAAAAAGAAAGAAATACCAATTAACGAAGGGAATAGTGTCATCAATTTTGTTCCAAGCCAAGTAAACAGTATATATGAGTGTAGTGATGCATGAAAGAGCATAGGAAGTCCAGAGGTCTGGATCAAGTATATTTTACCTGAGTCGTCATGTTCCACAGAATGAAATGAATTCTTGAATACATTAGTAAAACTGTCAAAACCAGCATGCTAAAGAGGTAGCAAATGTCACTGCCTACTATGATGCACAGTTAGACTAGGGAACCCGGGTCCTTCTTCAATGGCAGAGCACTTTCCAAGAGTATATATGGCCCCCTGTTGATTCCCCAGATCAGAGAAAGGGAGACAGACAAAGAGAGAAGTAAGCTAGCAAGACAGTCACTAAGAGAGACAGAGATGCAGAGAAAGTGAAACAGAAAGATATATTAGATCTAAGCAATTCACAGTATTATTCTCATGATGGGAATAATGGCTATAATTATTTTGGTTTTGGAACCATCAGTAGTGTTGTACAGCTTAGGTGGTTTAACAGTTGTTCAAAGATAGGAGCTGGGACAGGCCATGTAGCTCAGGAGATTAAAGCACCTACAAGCAGGAACACGGGCCAGGGGTTCCATTCCCAGGCCTGCCATGCCAGCTCCACCCCTGATGTGCGCTGAGATGGAAATTCAGAATGAAAGTGGTGGGGACCCCCAGTAATCCAAGCTTTTGGGAGGCTGTAAAAGGGGAATCACTACAAGCCCCATCTAGTAGTGACACCATGATAGACCCTTCTCTACAATACAAAAAGAAAGAAAGAAAGGAAGGAAGGAAGAAAGAAAGAAAGAAAGAAAGAAAGAAAGAAAGAAAGAAAGAAAGAAAGAAAGAAAGCCATTACTAATTAAGTAAAGCATTGCAGTGGTGGGAGTGGCTATAGGTATGTATACAGACTGGAGAAAAAGCAGTACAATCAAACAGATTTGCTGACTGCTTGCAGGGATTTTAAGACAAAACCAATTTGACAGTTCAGGTGACTGAGGAGATGGTGGGAGGCTCTCAAAATACGAAAAATACAGTATCACAGTTTGGTTACAGTATTACAGCTTGGGTAGGTAATAATTGAGCTGAAATCTCTAAACTAACAAATGTCAAACTATTGCACTGGTGACACCTACCTAGCTAACATGAAATATCATGGAAGCCTCTCAAATTAGAACAAAGATAGAAATTCAATTGTAAATAGTATAAAGAATTTCTTATAAAAAATCCCTTCAGTTTTAAAGAGTACAGAGAGCAATGCAACTCCTTGCAACAAGGCAGACAGAGGGAAAGTAGAGAAGAGAAATAAATAAGACAGGACTTTACAAAACAATGTATAAAAAGACACAAATGCAGGAGTTCAAAAAAGTGAAGGAAATCCGGTATTTCTTGAAGATAAGCCTAAGTATGCATTTTTAGATGTTAATCTAATGAACAAGCAAATAAATACAGTTATAAATGTTAATATTTCATGTGTAAAAAGTTGATTTTACTAAAAGCCTTGTTTCATGTACGGCTGATAAACACACTTTCTAATTTTTATTATTTTATTTTTGTTTTATTGAAGTACAATTATCAATGAGACAGCTTTACGATATCTTGACAAGATGGATTTGCTAAATTAATACATGGCAAACTGTTTTCATAATGTTTTGGTATCACAGAAGGTGCATACATGATATTTTATACTTACAGACATTATTTTACCATACGGCTTTTAACGATAAAATAAGAGAGTGTAGCTGTTTGCATATCTTATTTTTTATATCTGAATTACATCAAAGATTCAATAATTAATACTATCTACCTTGTTATTTTCATAGTGGTTGTCCATAGTACTAGAAGACGACATAATATCCTGTCCAACAACCATTAGTGCAAATCTTGCCTCTCATCGGAATATGTAGAAGCAAAGCGTTATCTATCCTAACTGTACTGTCTACACACACACATCATGATTCATCATTTCTATACACCTTCCTTTGTCTACACCTGTCAGAGATGGGAATTCCATTGTCATTCAACTACCTTAGCTACTTGAACTCGACAACACAATCCAACACATTCCAGTGTTCCACGACAATAGTGAGTAATCCGAAGAAGTTGTGGACCACAGCCATTTACAGCTCAACTTATTATTATGGCCCCGCTATGTATATACTTCATTTCTATACTTTTTGGCTGGATGGTTAATACCTAGATAGAGCAAGACTTATAAACAAACACATGTCCTTTATGTTTCTTATGAGGTCTGTGAAGTCTTCTCAGGAATTTTTTTGAAGTCCTGTGACTTATTCTGTAGATACTTTGTCTGTGTCATCCATGTTGATGAGTCACGGCCAATTCTTGACCAGTTTGCTCACCATGAGAGCCTGAGAGAAAGTTTTCTCTCAATGTGACCCTCACCAAGCACACTATAGAACTTCAGTCTCTTTCCTCTGTGGCTTCATAATCTCCTTGTTCAGAAAATTTGGAGCTCACCTGAGTTTCACAATGTTGCAGTAAAGGATCTCCTATGTCCTGAGGCTTCGCTGAACTTGAAAGGCTAGGGTCAAAATGTTGGCTGGCCTTGTGGCTCTTCTATTTCCCAACTTTTATCTGTGAACTTAGATTTTTAACTATCCAGAAGAAAAGCTTATTTGTATTCTGGAGCATATGCCATTTACCTTGCCTTATCGGACTCAATTGAATTTAGTTGTTGTACGTTTTCATTTGTATTTCTGCTTTTCGCTTCTTACACTAGGGAGACGATACAATATTTACAGATATGTGTCTGAATTATTTCACTTATGAGTATATGTTCAGGTAGAATCCACTTCAGTATCAATGCTTCAAGCTTATCATTCTTTTTTTTTTTAATTTCTGTATTTTAGGGAAGGGCCTACAGGGTGTTCAGAGTCTACTACTAGATCCAACTGTTTAAAGCCTCTTAAGAGTTGGGATTACAGCCCTCCCCACTCGCACCTAGTCCTAATTGCCATCTCAGTGTGCTGCGGGGGCGGGTCTGGCAGGGCAGGCCTGGGTATTGTAGTCCTGTCCCTGTGCCTGCTTGCATTTAATCCACTGAGCTATTTGACCGGCTTTTGACATAGGTATTATATTTACAGAGCCATTGGTTTTATTCACAGAGTTGTCCCGGTATGATTTGCCAGTAAATTTAACTTATCGTATAGTGTGCATGCAGTTAATTATGAGCCCATAATATTAAGCTGAGCAGTAAATGGATATGGTCAACAATTTCTTTGAATAACTCACTATGGTTGTAGAATGCTGGACTGTGTTGGATTGTGGTGTCGAGTTCAAGCACCTAAGTTAGTTGAATGTCAATGGAGTGCCCACTTTTGACAGATGTAGACAAAGGAAGGGTTGTAGAAAGAAAAAATCATGATGTGTGTATATAGACAGTACAGTTGGGATAGATAACACTGTGCTTCTACATAATTGTATGAGAGGCAAGATCTGCACTAATGGTGGTTCGACAGGATATTATGTCAGCTTTTAGTACTATGGTCATCCACTAGGTAAACAATTATTGAATTTTTGATATAATTCAGGTATAAAAAATAAGATAAGTAAGGAGCTACACTCTTAATTCACTGATAAGAGATATCTACTAAAATAATATCTGTAAATATAGTATCATATATGCACCTTGTACAATACCAAAACATTATGAAAATAGTTTGCAATGTATTAATTCATCAAATGTGTATGGTTAAGGTGTCTTGAAACTGTCTGATTGACATTTGTATTTTAATAAAATAAAAATAAATGAAAAAAAGGATAGCATTCTCCTGTAGTATCGCATGATTAAGCTTATCATTCTTAAGAGATGAGCAATACTCCATTATATAGAAATACCACATCTTTTTCAACCATTCCCCATGTGATGGACATCTTGGTTGTTTCCACGATTTTGCTATCACACAATGTGCTGCTATAAACATAGGTACACATATATCTCTATGATACAATGTATCCAAATCCTTTGGGAAAATTCCCAGTAGGGGGATAGCTGGCTTGAATGAGATTTCTAGTCCTACTCTTTTGAGGAGTCTCCACACTGACCTCCACAATGGCTGGACCAGTCTATATACCCACGAGAAGTGGAGAAGTGTTCTCTTTTCTCCACAACCTCTCCAATATTTGTTGTTGGTTGATATCCTTATGATAGCCATTCTTTCTGGAGTGAGATGGTATCTCAATGTTATTTTTATTTGCATTTCAGAGATGACAATCGATATGGAGCATTTTTTCATATTTATTTGCTTCTTTAATTTCATCCTCTGAGAATGTGTATTAATCTCAGATGTCCATTTCTGAATTGGGTCTTTAAATTTGAGGGCCCAGTTATATCTTAGTTCTTTACATATTCTAGACAGTAGACCTCTGCCTGATTGCTTATTAGATAGGATTTTTTTCAAAATTTGTGGGTTTGTCTTTTCACTCTGTTGGCAATTTCTTTTGACACGCAAAAGCTCCTTAAGAAGATTTGATCCCAGTTGTAGATTCTTTCAACTATTTCCCGTGTGAGTATATGTTCGTTCATGAAGGCTTTACCTACCCCAATGTCTTCAAGTGTTCCTCCTACATTCACTTCCATGACATTGAGTGCTTTTGTTTTAATGTTTAGATCTTTAATCCATTTTGAATTTAACTTAGTGCATGGTGACAGAGGACGGTCAAGTTTTAGTTTTCAGTATATAGAAAGCTATGTTTTCCAGCACCATTTGTTAAAGACTCTATCGTTCTTCCAGTGAGCTTCTTTAGCCCCTTTGTGGAAGAACAGTTGTCTGAGTGTGACTGTAGATGCCTCTGCATCATCTAATCTATTCCACTGATCCTCAGGTCTATTTTGTTGCCAATACCATGTTGGTTTTGTCACAGTATAATTTCAAGTCAGGAATTGTGATGCCTCCTGCCTTGTCTTTATTGTCCAAGATTGCCTTTTCATTCTAGGTAGTTTGTGGTTCCAAATAAATTTTATGAATGAAAACTCTAAGTCTGGGAGGTAAGTTGGTGCCAGTTTGATAGGGATTGCATTAAGCCTGTACAGCAATTTTGGGAGTAGTTCCATCTTCACAATGTTGGTTCTTCTGATACAGAACCATGGAATATCTTTCCATTTTCTAAAATCCTCTATAATCTCTTTTCTTAGGGTGTTGTAAATTTCCATGAAAAGGACTTTGACTTCCTTGGATAAGTGAATCCCAAGGTATTTTATTTTGTGTGGTGCTATTGTAAAAGGTATTGTTTCTGTTGTTTCCCTTTCAGTGTGCTTGTGATCTGTGCAGAGGAATGATACTGATATTCGAGTACTGATTTTGTATCCTACTATGCTACTGAATTTCCCTATCAGTTCTAGTAGTTTCTTGGTGGAATTTTTGGGCTCTTCCAAGTAAAGTATCATATCATCAGCAAATAGTGATAATTTCACTTCTGCTTTACCTATTCTTATTCCCTTTATTTCTCCTTCTTTTCTAAAGGATGTTGCTAAGGATTCAAAGACTATACTGAATAGGAGTGGTAATAGAAGACATCCTTGTCTTGTACCTGATGTAAGAGTAAAAGATTTCAGTTTTTACCCATTTAGGATTATATGAGTTTTTGGGTTGACATAGATTGCTTTTATCAAGTAACCATACAGTCCATCTATTCCAATTTTCTGTAGGACCTTAAACATGAATGAGTGTTGAACTTTGTGAAAAGCTTTCTCTTCATCAATTGAGATGATCATGTGGTTTTCAGATTTTAGTGTATTAATATAGGGTATTATATTTGCAGATTTTCAAATATTAAACCAACCTTGCATCCCTGGGATGAATCCTACCTGCTAGTGGTGTATGATCCTCTTTTTTTTTTTTTTCCATTTATTTTTATTTTATTAAAATACAAATGTCAATCAGACAGTTTCAAGACACCTTAACCATACAGAGTCGATGAATTAATACATTGCAAATTGTTTTCATAACGTTTTGGTACTGTACAAGGTGCATACATGAAATTATATTTACAGGTTTTTTTATAGCTGAATTATATCAAAGATTCAATAATT
>PVKA01021493.1:0-38612 GCA_004027165.1 Ctenomys sociabilis | reverse complement strand
TATGTGGTCCAGGCTGGCTTTGAACACACTATATAGCAATGGCTGGCTTTGAACTCACAGCGACCCTCCTGCCTCAGCCTTGAGTGCTGGGATTACAGGAATGTGTGACCACATCTGGCTGTAAAGGTGCATTGTTGTGAATCTTATAATGGTGTATTATTTTAGATCCCACCACTCTACTTTAGCTTAGTCAGGTTTTCAAACGCATATCACTTCTGAACATCCTAGCACACAGCATTCCGGGAGATGGTCTGTGCTGCATTTCGTCCCCTGTTGCACTCTTCTTATTTAGATGTTACATGTTCCTGATTGGCCCTGAAGCATTTGCTAGCCTGATTCCCAGTTTCCACTTTACTAAAACTAGAGACATCTATAGTTTCTATAACATAGAAACATCTGGTGACTTATAAGTGAGGGCAGTCACTGTTTTTATGTGTGTCCTAGTGAAGGGGTGAAGAGTTTTAGAGGCCTTAGAAGAATGTAAAATTAATTGGATTTCTGTGGAGTGATGAAATGGTGGCACTGTTATAAGGCCTGAGTAGATCATGAGCAATCAGATTCCACTTCCATTGAAGTACTAATATCTCTGTTCTAAAACCCCACCTTGGCTATTTAAATATGTGGTTTCTATTACACATTTAATTTATTTATTTAATTTAATTCAGAGATGACAAACATTCATTTCTCTCTGAATCACAAATTACCAGGCAATCAAGCAGCCTGCAATGTTTTTTTCTTTCCTTTGCTTTTTACAACTTAATTTCAACATAATTATGCTTACAGAAATATACTCATATTGGTTAAAAGAATGTAATTTAACTTATACTGTAAATTTCAACCAAAAAGTGGTACATGATTTAAGATTTTTAAAAGGATTTGCAATCTGGTTAATTTTTTAACCTATTACAAATGTATAAAAGGTCCTCCATCAAATGCTGCTAAGGCAGGCAGCAAAAAAACCTTGAGAAATAGACTTTTGACTTGCCTCAGAAAAGTAGCAAGTGTTGTAATGATTCATTTTTAAATTATTTTTCTGGTAGTAATTTTGGTTTCCCATTCTAGAATCATTTTCCCTTTTCCTTTTCAACCATTCTCCTTCCATTAATTCTCAATTACTTCCCTTCTCTAGATACAGTAGGAAGGACTAGTTGTGGAATATGTGATGTGCCCTATATCAAAAGCTACAGAGAAAAAGTTTTAGAGATATTAACAGTAGCATCTTCCTACCAGCAGAGATTGAATTAGTTGTCTGTCATTGCAATGTCTGTGTACAGCATTCTACAGTCAGCTGGATTAGCCTGGATAATGGAGGGAACATTTCCACAATGCAAAATGGCAGATAATCTATTGCTACATAATGGGAACAAGGTTCTACTTCAAATAGGGCTGACTCAAAGCAAAATTGAGATGTAGATCCCGTTGATTATATTTCCCAGTTGCTGTTTTTGGCACCCTTCAGCTTCTCTTCCCATTTCTTTCCAACTTCAGTGTCATGTGGACCACATACTGGGTCAGAGCAAGGACCCTGTAGTCAGTTAACTACAGCACTTACATTTACTAGCTGTGTAACCAGCAGTAAGTGACTCAGACAGATTCTTCATCACTACAGTGCACATAGTAATTAGGATTTCCATCATAAAGGTGTCATGAAAACTAAAATGAGCTAATGTATGCAAATGCTTAGGATAGTAGACATGCCTACATGGCTGGTATACAATGATACTTAAAATGTCAGCACACAATATACTATAATACTAGTTGTTAATTATAATAATAATAATAATTTCCCTAATCAAAGTCTTCCTTCAGAAAAGGATCTGAGATCAGTTCTTTGGAGAATTTCAGTGAAAATGGGTCGTGTTGACTTATAGAGGTACCACTTTTTGATTATTTGTACTGAGAATCCCAATTTCTAGATTTACAGTTGAAACTGAAGATGTCAGATGTTTGGGTATCAGCTATCATAGGAAGGAGGAGGAGGAAGAGGGGAAAAGGACACTAACATTATAATATATATTCTATTGGTACAAGAAAAGCTATTTAAAATGGTGAGAGGAGACAGAAACACTGGGGAGAAAGGCAAAGTGGGAATCCCACTCTGAAGAGTAAGCATAGAAGAATTGAAGGATCAACCATATGAATTACACGGACCTATGAAATGATAATCATACTGGCTGGCAGCATGGATCCTGCAATATTTGATCGCGTAAATCAATTAGAAAAAGATTGCAAGCTAATAGGGAGATGGCACATCTGGATGACCTGTTTGGTGTTACAACAGGTGATTTCTCCCAATTAGTTTTGTGTCCCCCAATTATTTCTTTGATGCATTATCCATTCTCATCATCAGATGCTCCTTTCTCTTCTGTGTGTGACTTACCTTTTTATCTCACAACTGAATCTTTAGGAGATACCTCTTTACGTTGTAAAAATGACTGAAAGAATAACATAATTCTACCATTGTCATGAGCAATTTCACTCTAAAAGGAGAATAATATGATTAAATTCCCAACCAGGGAATTTGTATCTTCGTTTGCATAATTATATTCAATGTTTTGTCTACTATGTCTGCAGTCTGTATATACAATGGAGGGCATCCCTACTTATTATGATAGCTCTTAGAGTTTCAAGCAGTCTCATCCCTATGGAAACTAGGCTACTGGGGAAGAAAGACAAAATCTTTGGTAAGTAGGTAGCACTCCTGTTCTGAGATAATGATAGAAGATATTCCATTCTAATTTTGTAGGATGGGATGGTGATGTTTCTCTTTTATGACTCATATTCCCTTGATTCTGTTAGCCAAGTCAGAACCCTGTGGATATTGTACTAGGATACTTTGTGATAAATGATATGAACCTAATTCGAATTTATTTAGCCAGAGAGGAATTACTGGCTTACATAATTATACCTTAGGACAGAAAAGGGTAGTTTCATGCATGACTACTACTCTCAGTTCTTTGCTTGTTTATCTGTTTACTGATTGATTGATTGATTGTGGTGCTGGGGATTGAACCCAGGGCCTTGTGCATGCAAGGCAAGTACTCTACCATTGAGTCTCGTGTCCAGCCCAGACCTTTGCATATTGGATCTCATTCTGTCAAACTGGTTCAATTGTCAAGGTGGAAGAATAGTTTTCATGACTAACAGTTCTACCAGGTGAAAGGAAAGCAGGTCTTTTCTGAGGTCTACTTTAAAACCCTGGTAAATGACTCTGGTTAATTTCAGCTTGGGTCCTGAGACTTTCAGCAAATCATTACAGCCAGAGAGTTGAGATTTTCTGAACCACCTTGTATTGCAGAACAACTTTTGTGTGTGTGTGTGTGTGTGTGTGTGTGTGTGTGTCTCATCAGTTATCAGACAAAGAGAAGTCTACTCCTGGGTAGATTGCTGGGCTCTGGAAAGTCAACTGTAATTGTGTTAACTATAAGTTGAAATGAATAATAAATGAATCTTCAGATTTCTTTTTTGCATTCTACCTAGGAAATATATTAACCTAAACTGCACCTCAGATTTACATGTAGCATCTGAAAACCATGTTCCTATGAAAATTATTTGAAGAAATTTATAATAATTAACATAAAGATGGAAAAAATGAGATACATCATAGCTGCCTTCATACTCAAAGGGTGATATTGAAGGTGGAAGAAACTTGGCCTGTCAAGGAATAAAATTACAATAAGGAGCAACGGAATTTGAACTCAGAGTAAGAACTTCATAAAATTTATAACTGCCTAAAAGGAGCATGAACTGTCCTGTGGAGAGCTATGTACCCAGGAAGTGAACACCTTGATACATTAAGAGGAATTCTTTCCAGAGGAAGGTTTAGACTGGATAGTCTTTTAAAGATCTTTCATTCTGAGATAAGGGTATTTTCTTTTCCCCTTTCCTACCCTGTATGTAGAAAGAAAAAAAGAGAGAAAGAGGATTGTAAATGAATGTGCTGGCTCTCTAGCATTTGTAAATACAGTATTTCTACCTAGGAAACTTTTGGTAAAGTACGTTCTGATAATATAGACTGTTCTATACATTCAGAACAAAAAATGATCAATGGATTTCTAGTACTAGATCAAAAAGAGAAAAAATAACACAACTTGCTACAAAAAAAAAAATAGAACTGCTTTGGAACACCATCTCATTACTGCTTTTCCTTTAGACACCAGGCGAAATATATAAGGCATCTGCAGAGCTTTGTTGCAAAGATTCTACAATATTATGTCCTTAACTGCTTTCTAAAGCATAATCTGTGTGATTTCTAATTAGAAATGTTGAACTGCCAAGAAGGTTAATTTTTACCACAAGGTTTCTGTGCAGTGTAAAACCAAGGAAGTAAAAAATTATTCTGTCTGTATGCTACATCTACTTACTTGTTCATTACAGGGTCTCTTAAAGCACTGCATTGTCTCTGCTTTTTAAACTACCAATATTTGCTATAAATCAGAGAAAGGGTAAATTAAGCTCATTCCATTTTTTCAAGTGGTGAGGATATAAACTGGAAATAGTAAATGGTAATAGATGATTTATTCTTGTGGGTTTTTTTTTTTTTGGCCAGACATTTTGGGATTTTTTGATTGGGTTAGTATTAAAGAAATAAAAATGTTCATGTAATAATTAGAAGCTAGGTAAATTTAACCACTAATAATGTCGTTTTTCCCTAATCTTGATCTCTTTTATTATTATTCCTGAAAGCTAATTATTATCTTTTCATTTTGAAAGGCAGTGAGAAGCTTATGGCATTTGAAAGTTATTTATGCTTGATAATGAATTAAATAGTTTAATCGAGACTGGCAAATCCTAATGTGATTTTAAGAGTCACAAAGTAGATTACTGGGCCAAAAAATAGGTTCAGTATGAAAACAATTAAATTGAGGAAACCAAATTTGTATTTTGTAATAATCAATTATCTTGTTTTTGAACTTGTTAAATAATAGTTATTATATATAAATTCCTTGTTGATATTACTGGTTAACATAACCTTGTTTAAATTATAGCTAAACATTTAGTTATGCATTATGGGATGTACTCAATATCTGTTAACATAAACAATACTGTTTTTTTCATTTTTCTTTGGCAAATGCTGTTGCATACCCTTTGTAAATACATGCCCAAAAGTTAACAACAGAAGATGCTTAATAAATGTCAGCTTTTACATGTGCCTTCAAAAATATAAGTGTACCTTGGCAAGATTGTGTATCTTCAGAAAATGGAATTATGAAATGCTTTGTGTTGTGACATTATTATTTCAGGTGTGAATTCTTATTGTTTGTGGCCGACTTCCATAATTAGCGACACACTGCTTCACATATTACCAAAGAGAGGAGTAAATGTATATACGGCCCCTAGGCTCTTTAGACCACTAGATTTCTCCTGGTAGACAGTGTGTCACAAATCAGAAATTCATTTGAGTGTGAACAGATGTCCTTGCCTCTTGCAAAGGTTAATTTTATTATTTATTTTCACCTCAGAAAAAGTGTGAGAGGATGGGGGCTTCAATGTGGGATGGGAGAGATATATTTAACTTCTAGCATATTCAGACCTGGGACTGCTACTGTCTCAGCCAGACAGTTGAATTGGTGGTGGTTTGAAGGTTGTGATGTGGGAAAAGGAAGAGATAAATTAGGTTGACAAATCTTCGCAGGAAGTAGGAGGAATTCAGTGATGAACTTATAGCTGTCTGATATGTGAATGTAATTAAGGTAATTTTTAAGAGCATGAGCTCTGAACTACTTGGATTTCAGTAGGGTCCAACAACTTTCATGTGATCCTGAGTTTATTCAGGTACCTACTCTGCACTTCTTTTTTTTTTCCTCCTGGAAAATGAGAGTAATAAGAGTATTATCTCATGCTAAACACTAATAATCCAAGTCGCTTGAATATGGGGAAGAAATATATCAGTTAGTTACCATTATATTGTCATAGAATGTGTTTTATGCATATATGTAGCTTTTCATAAAAGTAAAATGATGAGTCAACCTGTGCTCTCCTTTTTTAACCTGGAAATTTTCATGTTAAGTAATGAAAAAGGGAGCTCTGAAGTAGAGATGCCAAAGAGGATGAAAGTACATGCTAGTTCTGGGATACTGTGGACTCTCAGCACAGAAACCTGGACATTGTTGAATAGGAGCTTGCAGTCTTTTTGTTTTCTTTTCAGCATATCATTTTACTTTTATGAGAAGTTAATGAAATAGCAATAAAAATATTTACACGTATACAACTAAATTCACACATGAAACAGTCCTGCAGTGAAATTGAATTAGTTGCCTGTGGGCACATAAATATTTGTAATTCATTGCTATTATTAATATCTTACTATGCTTTTATTGGTAAATACTGTCATTTATGTTTGGACCATTGCATTTTATGCTCATATTCATGGTTGCCCCTACATTCTACCTTCTTTATAAACATAAATTGTATGTTCAGTTTGGCGTCCTTCATATTACTTTGTTGGATTTTCAGAGTATTTCTTCCAAAGAATTCAAGGCTCTGGATGAGTAACTATAAACTTGTATGTTGGCATCTGTATTTTGTGGACCCCAATTAGAAATGTAGAATTTTATGGCTTTACTTACAAAATTGAAATATACACCCAGGAAGAAGAGCAAGCATGGCTATTAATAGAGATATTCAGGGACTTTATGTGCATATGGAAATCCTAAGGTAAAAACCCTATAATACAATGAAGAACAAGATGACCTACTAGGAAAAAGAGGACAGTGATATTGTGGAGTGTAAATTAGAAGAATGTTATGGAAGAGAAAGAAAAGGACCTAAGTAGTCAAGGTGAAGAATGAGATCATAAAAGAACTGAATCTGAAAGAAAGAAGGAAACACTGAACGTAGATGACAGAAATTTATCTTGTATCCACGGCTTGTCTTATTAGTGCACTCGTGGGAAGTAATCCATTACGCAGGAGGCTATCTGATTGGGAGTGCAAGTATATTTAAATGTTGCTGATGTACATTAGGTTACTTATGCCTTCTCCTTTTTATATCATGTTGCTGTTTTATAGAATTGATAACTTTGTTAATCAGGGTTCTGAAAGAGATAACCTCTGGGATTGGGAAGGGACTGGTAAGGGAGCTAGGAACAAGGAACAAGGAAGCAACATTGGGCCTTGCCTAGTGACACGTGGAAATTTATGCTACTGGCTGTGAAGTGGCAAAGAAAGAGAATGGTGTGATCGGCTATTCATGTGTGCCCCTGGTGTAGCTAATGGGAGTAACGGTCTTGATGCTGGTTATAGAAAGCACCCGATGCTGGCACTGCCAAGGTGAGGCAGAGAGGAAGGGGAAGGACTGAAAGTTGGGGAAAGACATGTGTTGACCATTTTCTCCCTCTGTCTCCTCCCTTGTCTTCTACTAAGTGTGCTGTCTGCAAGCCAGCAGCAGAGAGCTAATCGATGACTTCTGTGGCCTTCTGCAAGGCAGAGGAAGGTGGAAGTAGTTGTGCAGTTGGGAGGGTAGGAGGGATAACAGTGTTTTAAAATAATTTGAAATTTCTTTTAATTCATCCTATGGATGCCCTGCTTTGGCTCAACAAATGGACCATATACCACGCTTAGGTATTGCACTGGGCATACTCAGCAGAGCCCATGGTACCCACCTAAAGGACGGAGTGTGCAGCAGATGGCTGCTTACCAAAGACACAACCAACGTAGACAAGTGACTTTTCTTTTTTTAATGTATTTAGGACAGGGTCTACAGGGTCTCACTACATAGATCAGACTTGTAGTGATTCTCCTGTTTTTCAGCCTCCCAAGCGCTGGTATTACAGGCACGAACCACCACGCCTAGTCTCAATCTCTGTCTCAGCATGCCCCCGGGGCGGGGCTGGCCCGGCTCACTGGGAATTGAACCAGGTCGCTGTGCTCTACCTAAGCAGGTGCTTTAGTCCGCTCAGCTATCTGGCCAGCCCTGAAAAGTGACTTTTTTAGTATAGTAACAAAAACTATACTAAATTTGGGTCACCTTGTACACAAGAATCAATTGCTAATAGTGACAGATGTGGGCACTTAGATCTGTATTGTTGTGCAGAGTAGACAACACATATTTTATATTATTTTGGTGTGTGGCATTTTATAAATTTGGTTATATAACAACATTAGTTAAGGTATGACAAGAAGTGCACAAAACTGGCTGTAGTTTGCAAAAACGTATTTATGTGATGAGATGTTTTCTGCTGCTGAGATTTTCTTCCAAGAGTATTAAAATTCTTCAGGGTAACATTTTTGAGCTTTAAGTCTCTGGAAATAAAATGTGAGAGAAGGAAAAAAGTGGTGTCACACTTGCAGTTGCTCTAATATATTTCATTTTGGTTTTGAAGGTCTTTTGTAATATGTTTCTGTATTTATTTTGAAGGAGATATAATATGCTTAAAGTGTCCATATATGCACCTCTCTGTGCAGAATAATATAACATTTACTAATATTAATATACTAATAATTTACTAATACTGGATACATTAAATTTATAATTTTAAAAACAATATTTAAATAAAATAGGTGTATGGCTAAATTTGACACAAGAACTATCACATCACTGAGAGTCAGATGCCACATGCAAAGTGCAGGGTCAATGTGCGTAATTATAGATAAAAAAATTAACAGATGCAATGCCTTTCTGGACACAGCTATTGGGATCAGTGTATAGGTGTTGTTTTTCCCATCAATAGGGAGAGATTTTGAGTTTCTATGAATGTTATAATCCAAGGAGATTGTTACAGACTACCTTGTCTTTTTCGTATCTCAGCCTTACACAGAGCCACTTCCCTTTTGCCTTTCTCTGATACCCCTCTTATGACACGGCTAATGACATAAATGTCTGGGAGCAAGAGGATCATCCTTAGGCTTTTGTTGGGCTGTTTTCTTTCATAATAAAATTGTCTTAGGAATTGTCTTCTGCTGGCTGTGAAAATCGTGAGTTCTGAGGCAACTGTTCTTTATGGAACTGGATGTAAATCCAGTTAACTTAAAAATTCTAGAAGTGTCAGGAAAGATTTTGTTTCTCACAAACTTTATTGAATTTCTTATTGTACTTTCTATGTGTGGATTAATGGCTATTTCTATATTTTATAAATAGGCATTTTGATCACTGCCTCCACTGACAAATATTTAAAGTAATTATGTATCAAGTCTTCTGACAACTTGGAAAAATTCAGATACTTTGGGAGTATCCAGTTTACTATAGGGAACATTCTTAATCTAAAAATATTTGTGATTATGGCCTGTTCTTTGGCTTTGAAATTCAGTTATAAGCCTAAGACATCACAGCAGATAAATTTCTTTGCTTTGAATGTTTTATTCTCCAAGTTCCTTATGTGTGCTATAAAGAATAATTAATGTAATGAAAAAATCAATAATGTGTATAAATTATTTAGGCTTTACTATCATTGTAATTTTCTTTTCAACACCTATCGATCAGCAACAATTCATTTGTTAATTTCTCCCTAATAAGATATTCATTGTATTAGGTCTGTAGTAGTGCTGTCCCTGCACTTTCACAAGCAAGTCATGAATTACTAATGATACATGAAGCAAGTTAACTTACTAGTGAGTGCTGTGAGACGAAAACAGGCGAAGGGGAGGAATTTGAAATGCTCTCCTTCAGGAACCTTGGCTAGGCAGACAACTGCTAATACTTAAATGTGTGTACGCTTATAGATTCTTAATTTGTGCTTAAAGGCTTTGCAGGTCTGTATTTTTGCAGGAATAAATGTGTTTTCATTTTATTTTTATGAACATATGTCAGTTGTATATATTAATGGGATCCAGTGTGAGACTTTAATTTTAAACACATGGCGTGTACTCATGAATTCAACTTCCTTTTATCCAACTTCCGCTTCTCTCTTCCATCCTCTGGTAACTACCATTCTAGTTTCAGATTGACTTTTTTTCCTCCACTCTTCTCTTTATTGGCAAGGGGTAAAGGGAGTTCTTCCTAATTATTGTCAATATTGCTCTGAGTATGGTGGTTATTAAGTGATGTTTTGACAGTTGATGGCTAAATCACTTCAGAGGGTAGAAAAAATTCTGAGACCTTTTGAAAACTCAAAAGGGCTGAAGAGATCAAACTACCAAATCTCATGGTGCAGAGAACTTTTACATTGAGAATTTGAACTAGGGAGGCAGAGTGGTATTTTGCAAAAAGCTGTAAATTTGTAATTAGACAAGCAGGATTTCAATCTGGGCTTCTTCTTTACTCCCTGATACTCCTTTCTGCCTAGGTTTCTTTAGGACAGTGATATTATTTTGTTTCCTTTTGCACTACCAGCACCACAAATAGTGCCTGATATACAATGACCCTCAAGTAGATGTTGACTGAATAAATGAAAGAATGAAAGAAAGCAGCATAAACAAGTTTACTAATTTATTAGGCAATTCTGATCAGAATATGTGCTTTCTTGTCAGTTGTAGTGTTGTGGCTCACAGAAACAGTGTGAAAACACTTTGTAAAGTATAAACCACCACACAAATTTGAATTTACATTGACAGTGAAAAGTCTTTTGATATGAAATGGAAAAGGAAGGAAAGTTGACTTTTGCGAATGCAATGAATATATTATTCAGCTTTTATGGAATGCCTCAAAAATAAGGAATGACAAAGATGAAGTTGAAAATGTGCAAAATACACACACAGCTCAACAACGTGTTATGGTAATGACTAGGTTTTTTTTAAAAGTAGGAAATAATATGTAATGATGAAAGACTAACTTAAATGCATAAGTCTTTCCTTTAGGATATTAAGAAAACTTTTTTCTTCCCAGGGATTTTGCTCATAGATTAAGGCTCAAGGTTTTTCCTACATTGCTTTAGCATTTTCAGAATTTCAGGATTAAAATTAACATTTTAAATTTTGTGTTCATGACTTTATATGACGGGTATAAATTCTAACTGTGTGTTAACATGCCTTACTAGTAAGCTAAGAATATAATTCTTTTTTGTTTAAGTTGATTTATGATATGATGATATATTGAATTATTCTGTATGTTTTACAGCTAATAAAAAACCCAAGAAATTATTTCAGAAGAGCAAACAAAATATTCCAGAATCTAGAGTTTGCATTGTAATAAAGGTCTATCATTAGAATCACTTATGCTTAGTTATAAGCTGTTTTGCATATGTGAGGCCTGGTACGGTGTCTATCACAGTGGATGTGTTGAACCCTGCAGGTGCACATAACTCCTGGGTGGGGTGAAGTCTTTCAGAAGTGAGGAAGCAGACTGAAACCTTCAAATTAAAGGTGTGATGTTTCATGCTTGACATCTGTGGCCTTGCTGTCCCTGGAGGTGCTTCCTTTCTCAAGGCTGGTTAATGTACATAGAAAGTAAAAGCCCATCTGGTAGTGTGCCTTTCATATGCAAACCCACCAATCCAGAAGCCTACCAGCAACCACTTTCTTTTCATGGGCTCCTATCCTTGGGTCACTGTTCTCCACCCTTTTCTCCCCAGGTCCAGGTGCCAGATAACAAGTGATAACTCCTGTGCTACAGAGCCAGCTGAAAAGTTTAACTAGGAAATACTAGCCTCACTGTATTTACCTAGGCTCACCCATTCCTTTCTATGCAACTATGGATCACTCTAGGTGTTTTCCCCTCTTGCTCTGCTTCCTGATCAACCCTGATGCCCACTGTATAGGCCAGCATGGAATTCTGCACCTTTTATTTCCATAGATTTGTGAGGATAAAAACTGTCTTCCTTCATGATTGTCATTTATGGGTCTAATTGTTTTACCAACAGGGTATTCTTAAAATAGTTACCAAACATGAAATTGAAGCACAGGACAAAACACTTAGTTGATCACTGGCATAAAGTGACAAAAGTAGGTTTTGAAACCATAGAAAAGGGGCCAGGGAGATGGCTCAATAGAATAAGCACTTGCCTGGCAAGTACAAGGGCCTGAGTTCAATCCCTCATACTGAAAAAAAATAAGAAAAAGAAAAAAGAAAGAAACAAAAGAAACCATAGGAAAGCCGGTAAAGGTGCCCGGTGAAGTTAAGACCAGCTCCAGAATTCTACTGGTTAGTATTAATGCCCTCTTGCCCAGTCAGGATTGTGGACTGGTACTAGAGACAAGAGTGGAATGGAATCTCTAATTCAGACCTGTTTAAGATGTAGAGTAGATTTAGGTTGAATAGAGTTGCAACACTAAGCAAAACCCCACATGGAGAATTACTTGTAGTAAACAAGGTTATAAAAACATGGAATGGTTGACAAGAGAGATTTAATGATACCTAATTTTAACTTAGATTTTTTTTCCTTTAGCTAACTAGCTAGATTGATTAGTTCATTCCTTCATAATTGTACATAGCTCAGTATCAAGCATGTTGATGAACACAAACTGAACAAATGACTTGATCTTTGTTCTCAAGGAGTGGAAACATGGTGTAAATCACAGACAAAATGATTTTAAAAAGGACATTTAAGGCAATGTGATAAGAACCATTTATTGAAGGGAGAGCCAGGGCAGAAACAGAGGCAGAGAGAATCAGAGGGATAAGATATTTGCAGGAATAAATAAGGCAGGTCATAAAACATTTGAATTGACTAAAGAGATGGGATAATCTTGGTTTGGAATTGGAGCTTTTTGTGGAGGGCCTGGAAGATATACTGGAGTGAAGAGATTATGTCTGATTCCATATGAAATTTAGAATTACTTAAATTCTTAAACAGTAGTATTTTATAGAATATATACAAAAGTATTCAGACATTGTCACTTTTAAGGCTAATATTGGCTTTAACAACTTGATTCTGAGAAATAAAACACCATCAAAGAGTGGAGATACCACCTCTGATGTTGAATTATGAAAGGATGTGGTTGCTATCTTTGATGTCCCTTCCACCCTCCATCCATCCATCCATCCATCCCTCCCTCCCTCTCCTCCCCCTTCCCACCTTGCCTTGCTTCCTTATTCTGTGGGGAATCCTGTTCTGAGTGCTGTTCCTCTTTTGTAAGAAACTGAGCCCTCCAGCAGCAGTGTGAGGGAGCATGGAAGGGGTTCTGTTAGTGTCTACTATGTCTTTAGAGACTGCAGCCTTATGAAAGACTCTGGGCCAGGTTTGAATACTAGCAGGAATGAAAAAGCAAAGCAGGGAGACAGTAAGAGGGAGAGTTTTATGAAGATGAAAGGTGGTCACAGAACACAGGATTTCACCCATGTCCTTCCCTTTCTAGTAGAACCAAAGGCAGAGCATTTCAATACAGATACAGGTTGGTAGGTGGGATTGATAGCCTAACCTGATTACCCAAGTTTTCTCCATGAAGTATAAAGCAAAGTCACT
This sequence comes from Ctenomys sociabilis, assembly GCA_004027165.1. Taxonomy (NCBI): domain Eukaryota; kingdom Metazoa; phylum Chordata; class Mammalia; order Rodentia; family Ctenomyidae; genus Ctenomys; species Ctenomys sociabilis. The sequence goes on along the minus strand of PVKA01021493.1, from coordinate 25,336 downwards.
AGCTGAAAATGGTGAAAGTAGGAAAAGAGTGCTGGAGATTAGAGATATGAATGATGATCTTTCCTATTTTTTCTATTTGTCAAAGGGTCTCCCTACACAGTTTGGTCTCCTAGCGATCCTCCTGTCCCAACCTCCACAGCGCTAGGATTATAGGCATGCGCTATGGCATGTTGTGCTGGTGATCAAACCCTGGTTCCTGTGTTTGCCTAAGCAGGTGCTTAGTATGCTGAGCTTTCTTGCCAGCTTTTGAATGATGATCTTACTGTTTGTGAAAATATGTTTCCTGTTGAAGTGTGTTGTCTGGCAGTACTGAGTTCTGCTTGGTACCTGTGATTACATGTTTTAAATTAGTCCAGTAGCATGGCTCTGTAATTTTCTTCAGTAACAATTAACTGCTCTGATCAAGGCACAGATTTAGGCAACTCTGGTTTAAAAAAGACTGGTGCTATATCCAGCATAGAGCAAGGCAACTACAGAAGATTTCAAGGGAGCACTTATAGTTCTAGATCATCTTGTTTAGGCTGCTTAGAACATAAGAATACAAGGATGAGTGATGAACATTAAAAGAGATAGAGTAAATGTTATATATTAGCATTGATGGTAGAGGACTTATTGGGATTGAAGGACTGGAAGAGAAGGAAGGGTGGAATGCTGTGTAAGTAAGTGTGCTGGGCTGCGGGAGATAATGCTCAGAGGATGTCTGCAACTAGGCTGTTAGAGTATATGCCATTGCTTGTATGATCTGGGGGAACTGGGAGCCAATTAGGGAAAGGAGTGACTTTCAGAGGTAATAAAGTCAAAGAACAGTTGGAGATAAGATGTTGACTGATGGTGAGAAGGATGAAGTCAAGAAAACATCGACGGAAGTAGAGTGGGAGATGAAAGTGGGAAGCCTTGTGCCAGAGTTCAGAAGATCCTGAGCACTAGCACATAGGTAAAGGGGACAGGGACTGTCATGTGCACGGGAAGACTATGAAAGCGAGATTGTTCACTCATCTGAAAACCAGACAGTTAACTGTTTGATTTTGCAAGACTATGGAAAGGACAAAGGGTTTACAAGACAGAAGGAATATAGAAATTACAAGATAGAAAAAATATTAATAGGAAGTTGAAGAAAGACCCAGAAGAACGCAAATGCCATTCTGAAGAAAAGCACAACTCATCCTTTAATATCACATTGGGTCTTAGGAACTTCAGGGTAGCAGGGAAGCACAGCATTCCTTGAAAAGTTCAATATATATATATATATATATATATATATATATATATATATATATATATATATATATATATATATATATATTTGTTGTTTTTGAGTATTCTGAACAACATGATGCTTTCTGTTAATGGCATATAAAATTTTACACTTAAATGCACATTTAAAATGTTAAGGTGTTGGAGAGATAGCTCAGTAGAATAAGCACTTGCCTGGGAAGTGCAAGGTCCTGAGTTCAATCCCTGGTACCATAAAAATAAAAAAAAAAATAAAAAATAAACAAATTATTAAGCCTGGGTTCTAAAGGGATCAAGGCTCTGTTATCTAAATTCATCTCTTGTTAGGAGCAGTTCTGACCCCAGTTTTTCAGATATACAAGAATTTTCAGTAGAAGCATAAGCTCACAGGGAATGAAGTATGGCTATTAGATGTGAACTTGAACAAACTATGACTCAGTATGCCTTATGTCAGGATGTAAGCAGATAGGTCCCAAGAAGTAGAGGTTTCTCAGGGAGACAATTCATTGAGGATGCTAGATTATTTCAAACCACTTATAGTTTTGATGAGATGGACTGGGAGACGAATGCATTAATGCATACATTTTATGTGTGGAAGGAACCTCATTCATAAAAAGACTGACCTGTGATTTGTCTAGAATTTTCCTCCACATTTGGAGAGCTATTCACATTTATTCATATCCACTGTTCTTTTGCTCTGCTTTGGAAAGGTCTTTGAGGCAATACACAAGTCACATTGTTTCAAGTGACTTTGGGGCTGAGAATGGCCAAGGAAAGGCTGAGGATAAAAAGACCCTAAAGTGGCTCAAGAAGGCTGTGATAAGAGAATACAGACAGTGAATTTTTTTTTTCTTTGTCTTTTTAGAGAAAGGGTCTCACTATGCAGTTCAGGCTGGTCTTAAGTTCACTTTGAAGCTCAGGCTGGTCTCGAACTCACAACGATCCTCCTGCCTCAGCCTCCCGAGTACTGGGATTACAGGCATGCACCACCACGCCTGGCCAGACAGTGAATTGTACACAACAGCCAGTGTTTATGAAGTCCTTACACTTAATGGTCAGTAATAATGTCTTGGATGTGGACAGGAGGAAGAAACAAAGTTGTACACAACCAGCTAGGGTACAGTATGACCTGGTGGGAAGTGCTAGTACTGTGCTATGTCCTGCAATAAAGTGAGCATGATATTGGTCATTTTCTCAAGGAAAGACCCCCCCCAGATTGAAAGCAGTGAGCAACGTGCTGTAGTGAAGGTCCATGGTGGGTGCAGTCAGGGGGTAGAGCAGAGCCTGCAGGAGTGAAAGGCTTCCAGTGCTCTCAGACACATGAGATTTTCCAGGAGACAGATAACCTCATAAAGAATAAGGTCCCAGTATTGGATGTAAGCTGAGTCAATCTGTGACTCATTGGAAGACGTAAGTGTGAAGAAATAAATAGGTAAAAGATGACATGATTTGAAGCAGCCACCAGAATGCAGAATAAAGAGTGGTTAATATTCTCTGAAAGGTGTGTTACAGACTCTGGAAGGGGTAATTCAGAAATTGTGCACAACCTGACTTTGTCATGAAATTTTTCCAAAACCATTTTCTAATCATTACTCACCTATTTGTGTCTTGAATATGCCTGGGTGACATTGGTTGGTGATTTTGAACAATACAAGGTTTCACTGTATTTTATTTATTATTAAACATGTTAAGTTCATGAAAAATGATTATGTTGTTCTTATAAGTTGGATAAGATTCAAGATGGCCATGAGGGATCACTTTTAGGTTCCATAATGTTTTCTTGAATAGCTAACAAGGGGGTAGATTTACAGTGTGTAGTAGAGGAAATAGATCTATTACTCCATTATATCATGTATAATATAAATATATACTTATGTATTATATAAAATTAAGAACAAACAAACAATACTATTAAATTGCCATGTAGCTTAATTACTTGTGCATGTGCATATTAAGATATGTTACCTTCCTAGGCTAACTACAAACTTGCAAAGACAATTTCAAGTAGATTGTAAAACTAAAGAAGAACAATTAAAAATGTGCAAAACTCAAAATAAATGAAAGGAACAGAGAAATGTGTATGTTATACATCTAGTTTTATTTTAGTTTTATAGTTAAATATTAACAAACCTTTAATACCTTGACTATGCAAGGGAAATAAAGGCTAGAGAGACTTTGCTATTGGGTTAAGTTTGTTTCAGGGAAAAAATAACGCTCTTTTTCCTGACTTTTGGAAGGAATTTATTACTTAAAGGGACACAGAATGACATCATGAACAATATTTTCACAATAGTTTTGCCAAAGACACAGAAACATTCTTCAAAATGCTATTACATCAACTCTATGAAAACAGAGATTGTGGTATATCAGCAATAAATAACTAGAGGGTATAATAAAAAGATCTTATTCAATGTAGTGGCAAAGATATGAAATACTTAGTAATAAGCTTCATTGAATAAGGCTGTGACCTACATAGATAAAGATACACCATTTTATTGGAAATATAATTAAAGCATGAATGAATAGGCAAGTGTTTCCTGAAAGGGAGATAAATGTTCTGAAGACTACATTTTTATCAAGTTAATTTATACATTTAAGAGCAAAATATTCTACTCAACCCTTCTTGATAAAATCATTCTAAAGCATTTTGAAAAAAAATCACAGGATACCAGGAGCATTGTAAAGAAGAAAATCTCACCCCTGGGTGCATAGAAAAGAAGTATATATAAATAGGATAGGAAACCTCAGAATTGTGGTTATAAATTACATGTGTGATACTGTAGTTACTAAGGCCTGATAAGGAAAAGAGTACTGAAAAACCAGTTTACCAATAACATCCAGAAACACAGCAATTTTTTTGGAGACAGGGTCACTTTCTGCAGTACAGGCTTGTCCTGAACTCACTATATAGCCCATGCTGGCCTCAAGCACATGGTTGAGCACATACTTCCAAACAAAACACTACATAGAATACTACTTACTGGAAATAGCTACATACTTGCAAAGTCAATTTAAAGTGGATTTTAGAATTAAAGGGGAACAATTAAATAAAAGGGAAACAAATCCTTCCCAAGGGCTGGGATTACCATCACGCCCAGCACAACAAACATTCTTACATTTATATCACATGTTCAATAATTCACTATAAAAATAAGCTTCAGAATAATGTAAAATTTGGCATATTCATGAACCTGGGAAAGAACAAGCCTTTCTAATGTATGAGAGGATAAAAAAGAACACAGGGGAAATATGAAATATTTATATATATTAAAAGTGTGAAATGTGTACTAAAGACAACCATAAGTAGGATAAAATGAAAAGGAAGAGGGCAGAGTTTGTGGCTTTGGGTTGGTAGGAAAGCTACAGGGACATTTCACTGTAAGATTAGATTAGCTGTTGATTTATGTAGCAGGGATCTAGGGTTTTTATTGGCATAAGGAGGTCGCATAGAGCAGGAGCAGATGCAGTAGATTCCAGAAGCTTTCTTCTGTCCTGGGAGCTTCTACTAAGTCAGGGTGTTGGGGCTGCTGCTATTGACAATGTGCTCAAATGGGGAGAGATTCCCTCCAGATTCCTACATTCAGTCATGCCATGCTTTAGCCTTTTTACATTCAGGACTCAAGTCATCATCTAGGGATGATTTACACAAAAATTGATTCACTTAAATGTAAGAAGGCATTTAAAAATATCATGCTCTCTTGGCTCTTGAGCCATATTCAGCCTTCTCAAGGTCACAGTTTTCATCTCTCAAACCAAAGCTGACTCAGAATCCAGGTGCCTCCAACATTGTCTCCAAACTTTGCTTTTCAGGACCTTGGAAAGCTCCCTCCTGTGTAAACAGATTGGGGAAAAACACACAAAGTTTGGCAAGAAAGGATTAATGACTTTCTTAAAGGCATTCAAATTGGCACGAAAACTATTACATTCTCAACAGATAATTGGACAAAACTTATGTACAGAGAATTTTCTCATTAAAATCCTCCGTAAGTAAGTAAACAACTTGGGAAATATTAACCTCATCAGTAAGCAATGGGAGTAAAATATAAATTAAAAAAAAAACTCACACCACTTTACAATTAATGAACACACATTAAAAATACAGATGTAATGACTCAGTTTTCATGAAACTCTGGTGAAATGGGTTAATTTGCAGGTTTGAGACCTGCATTTTTTAAAGTAGTTTGACTATAATATCAAGAATCAAGACTCTGCTCATGAACTTCATATTAGGAACCTCACCCTTGTGAATTTAGTCTATGGAAGCAGGAAAAAGGATAAAAGCAAGACATCTGGACTAATATATTCATTGCACCATTATTTAGAATGACAAAGAAATGGAAAAACCAGGGGACAACTAATTGAATAGAGGGAATTGTTACACTATGGCAAAATAAATTGATGCAATTTTACCCCATTACAGTGAGACTAGTGAAAGCCAGCAAATTAGCAAGAAAATGTTAAAGAAGATACAAAGTGGATTCTGTTTAGTTATTATATCTCTGTCTATATCCCTATTTTTAAATTCTGCCAAGGAATATAATAAAATTAAAGAGGTTGTGAAAGTGCAGGTAATTTGAATCTCATTTTTTTATTATTAAAAGCAGTATGGAGTGTTGGTCATGGATATACAATCTCAGATTGTTGGATTTATATTCTGGTTCTATTGCTTACTAGCTGTGTGGCTGTGGCAAGTTGCCAATTTTGTGCCTCACTTTGCTCATTTGTGAAATGAGTATTATAATAAAGCTTACCTTATAGAGTTTTGAGGATTACCTAAATTCATGTTTGTAAAGTGCTCAGAGGAGTGTCTGGCATATATGAAGTACGGTGTTAGTATTAGCTGTTAGTAATATATTGCTTTCAGTAAGTTATAAATCTATGTAATACCTCAAAATAAATTTAAAAAATTGCCTTGTCACAAAACACCATGAACCAAGGGCCAATAAACAGACACTGGCTTTTCATAAGTCCTTGTGTAGGCAGAAAAGTCATTAACACTGGACCATGACTGCCTTTTATGTAGATACTTTATCCATTTTCATAGCATGCTGGTTCATGATAAGTAACCAATATATTATTTTGACTGTATTTTCCAGATATGGCATTTGGATGATTTGGTTAATTGTCCAATTTTAGGTAAGAATAAGAATTGCTCCTCTTGACCTGGTGCCTGCCTTTGGCCTCCTGTTCTTCCATTCCCTCTGTGTGTCTGCTTATTCTACTATTTTTCTGGCAATCAGTTCAGGAGTTGTTCCATTAGACTAAATCAGAATCTTTTTCTAATCAGTTGTGGAACCTTATTGATCTGTCTATTATGCCATTTGTCATGTTATGCTTATATTCTTCACTGGTTGAAACATACCTAAGTCAGAATGACAGAAGTCAACTTGACTAGCTCATACTAAAGGTACTATTTAACCTGAAGGACTCTCATAGGCCACAGAAAACAGACAACAGAACAAAAGGCATCAGGAAACAATCTAAAAAACTTGATTAAACTCAGGGAACTGGGCACCAATGATGTAGTTGACCAGCTTTTCCTCAATGGCTTCAGACATGTTCTCTCCAGTTATTGGCTTCTTGATTTTCATTAGCCTTGTTACACATTTTTGGCTCAGAAGTCCACCTCACATTTGTCAGGTCCAGTGGATTGGCTCTCAGGTGTCTGTCCTGACACACCTGGGCACCAGGGATGGTGGGTGGGACACAGGATGATGAAGCACAACTGTCTCTTACTTAGTCAGCAAAGATGTTAACCCAGGATAGAGTTTCTGAAAAGGGCAAAATAGCAGGGTGAACACCTCAAAACAGCATCTAGCAGTTCTCCTTTTTCATTCATTTCCCAAACTGTAAGTGAAAAGGGGAAATATTTGAAAATAATAAATAGAAAATGAAATAAAGAAAATCAGATCTAATTGTTAAAAAAAGAGAACCAAAGGGTTGGTGAGATAGCTCAGCAGACTAAGTGCCTACTTAAGCAAGTGCAGGGACCAGGATGTCATCCTGGCACCACATGCCATGCTGGCCCTGCCCCTGGGTGCACTGAGCCAGCCACTAAGACCTGGCATGGTGGTACATACCTGTAACCCTAGTGCTAGGGAGGCTGAAAACAGGAGGATCACTATGAGTCTGAGACGCACAGTGAGCGCCTGTACCAAATACATAATAAAAATAATAAATAAATAAAAAACAGAAACAACATCAAGGAGGAAGAACACACTTACAGAATCAGCCATTTACACTGCTAGAGGTGGAAAATAAATATCAAGAATCACAAAGAGATAAGATTGAATGATGATATCCCCTGAAGGGGATAGGAAAAGGAACATAATATCTATAAAAATATGCAGTAGTGATGAAAGACTGCAGCACACAGGATGCTGCAGAAATACTAAACATAAGGCAAGCTATCAAGGGTAGGCTTCAAGTACTGGGATCAAGATTCCCATTACTTGCAAACTGCAGTGTAATGTGATTGGATTAATACATAAAAGATTGTATGGATATATAGAATAGATTTAGGTAAATATGTTTATAATAGGAATACTGTGATGGGCTGAATTGTGTTCTCTCTCCAAAAATGTCAAAGACCAAATTCTAGGTTTTCCGGTGGAAGACTGCTTTTGGAGACAAGGCTCTTAAAAAGGTGATTAAGATTAACTGAGGTCACTGGATGAGTACAGTCCAATATGTCTGCTTCTCTTGTAAGAGATATTTGGACACAGAGATGCACAGAAGGAAAACCTGTGAGGTCAAGGGCAAAGGGCACTACCGATGAGTCATGGAGGAGGACCTCACAATGAAGCCTACTTTCCAACATGGTGATTTTGGATGGCTACTTTCCCAAACCTAGAAAATCAGTTTTTGTTTTCTGAACTACTGAATCTATAGTTCTTTGTTATAGAAACCCAGGCAAACTATTACAGATATCAGTGAAAAATGATTGGACAGCCTCGTATAGGAAGAAAGATAAAGAGAGGCTTCTAATTTGGATAAAGAGCACTTGTGAGACAAGAGATAGTAATGAAATGTTTTTCTTCCTTCTATCAATAATCCTAATAACAGCTGTAGAGATGTTTACCCTCAGGACTATGGATGGAAAACATAGAAAGGATGATAAGATTTAGTAACTTCTGTTACTAAATGCATACATGACTATATACTTAGAAAGCCCTGAGAAATGATCTTAAAAAACTACTGAAGTAATAAGATTTAAATACAGTTGCAGTGTATAAAATAAATCTGCAGTTTCTAGTGTCTCCCTAAAATATAATAAAAAATAATCTCTTTTTATAAGTAATATAAATACCATTAAATAATTGGAATTAGTGCAGGATATTACTGCTATCTGAGAGACTTTAAATAACAGAAGTCATGTTTAAAAATAAGTAAAAGACTTAGAGGGAAAATCATAGCTATGAACTCACCCATTAGGAAAACAGAACGTGAACAAATTAGTACCCTAGTCATGCATCTCCGAAAACTAGAAAAGAAAGATCAAAGAAAACCCAGAGTGCAAAGATGGGAAGAAATCATAAAGATTAGAGCAGAAATTAATTCAATTGAGATGAAGGAAACAGTTCAAAGAATCCACAAATGAAAAAGTTAGTTCTTTGAAAAATTAAATAAAGTTGATAAGCCTCTAGCCAACCTCATCAAAAAGAGGGAAGAGAAAATTCAAGAACAAACAATAAGGAAAGAAAAGGGTGAAATCACCACAGACCCAGCAGAAATTCAGAAGATTATCAATAGTTAGTTCGAAAATCTTTACACTCACAGAATAGAAAACACTGAAGAAATAGACAGATTCCTCTAAAGGTACAAATTACCAAAACTGAATGAAGAAGATATAACAACTCTCAATAAGCCAATAACAGCCAACAAAATACGAAGCGTAATAAAAAGCCTACTGACAAAGAAAAGTCGAGGTCCTGATGGATTCACAGCTGAATTCTACAAGAAATTTATAGGAGATATAATCCCCATACTCCACAAACTCTTCAATGAAGTTGAAAAGGAAACAGTCTTCCCAAAATCATTTCTGGAGGCAAGTATAATACTGATTCCAAAACCAGGGAAAGATACAACCAAAAAGGAGAACTACAGGCCAACCGCCCTCATGAACATAGATGGAAAAGTGCTCAACAATATCCTGGCAAATAGAATACAGCAAATCATCAAGAAGATCATACACCATGGCCAGGTATGATCCATCCCAGGGATGCAAAGATGGTTCAATATTCGAAAATATATAAATGTAATACACTATATTAATAGACTGAAATCTAAACACCACATGATCATCTCAATTGATGCACAGAAAGCTTTTGACAAAGTCCAACACTCATTCATGTTCAAGGCCCTACAGAAAATTGGAATAGATGGACTCTATCTTAACTTGATAAAAGCCATCTATGACAACCCAAAAGCTCATATAATCCTAAATGGGGAAAAACTGAAATTGTTTACTCTTAAATCAGGTACAAGACAAGGATGTCCTCCCTCACCCCTCCTATTCAATATAGTGTTGGAATCCTTAGCAACATCCATTAGAAAAGAGGGAGAAATAAAGGGAATAAGAATAGTGAAAGAAGAAGTTAAATTATCACTATTTGCAGATGACATGACACTTTACTTGGAAGATCCCAAAAATTCCACCAAGAAACCACTAGAACTGATAGGGAAATTCAGTAGCATAGCAGGACACAAAAATCAGTACTCAAAAGTCAATAGCATTCCTCTATACAGATAACAAGCACACTGAAAGGGAAACAATAGAAACAATACCTTTTACGATAGCACCGCAGAAAATGAAATACCTTGGGATTCACTTAACCAAGGAAGTCAAAGATCTTTTCACAGAAAATTACAACACCTTAAGAAAAGAGATTATAGAGGATCTCAGAAAATGGAAAGATATTCCATGTTCCTGGATAGGAAGAACCAACATCGTGAAGATGGCCATACTCCCAAAATTGCTTTACACATTTAATGCAATCCCTATCAAATTGCCACCAACATAACTCCCAGTCATAGAGAAATCATTCCTAAAATTTATTTGGAACCACAAACTACCTAGAATAGCAAAGGCAATCTTAGCCAATAAAGATGAGGCAGAGGGCATCACAGTTGCTGACTTGAAATAATACTACAAAGCCACTGTGATAAAATCAACATGCTATTGGCAACAAAATAGACCTGAGGATCAATGGAATAGATTAGAAGGTGCAGAAGCATCTATGAACATACTCAGCCATCTTATCCTCAACAAAGGGGTCAACCATACTTATTTGAAGAAGGATAGCCTCTTTAATAAATGGTGCTGGAAACCTTGGCTTTCTACATGTCGAAAACTAAAACTTGGCTCAGCTCTATCACCATATACTAAGTTAAAGTCAAAATGGATTAAAGATCTGAACATTAAAACAGAAACACTCAATCTCCTGGAAGAGAAAGTAGGAGGAACTCTTGAAGACATAGTGGCAGGTAAAGAGTTCATGAACAAACATATATTCGCATGGGAAGCACTTGAAAGAATCAACAACTGGAATCAACTCTTCTCGAGGAGCTTCTGCACTTCAAAAAAAATTGTCCACAGAGTGAAAAGACAACACACAAATTTTGAAAAAATCCTAACAAGCAATCAGACAGAGGTCCACTGTCTAGAATATATAAAGAACTAAGATATAACAGAGCCCTCAGATTTAAAGACCCAATTCATAAATGGGCATCTGAGACGAGTACACACTTCTCAGAGGATGAAATTAAAGAAGCGAATAAATATATGAAAAAATGCTCCACATCGCTAGTCATCCGTGAAATGCAAATAAAAACAACACTGAGATATCATCTCACTCCAGAAAGAATGGCTATTATAAGGAAATCCACCAACAACAAATGTTTGAGAGGTTGTGGGGAAAAGGGAACACTTCTCCACTGCTGGTGGGAATATAGACTGGTATACCACTGTGGATGTCAGTGTGGAGACTCCTCAAAAGAGTAGGACTAGAAATCCCATTCAAGCCAGCTATCCCCCTACTGGGAATTTTCCCAGAGAAGCTAAAAACACTGTATCATAGTCATCTATGTGTACCTATGTTTATAGTAGCACAATTTGTGGTAGCAAAATCTTGGAAACAACCAAGATGTCCATCACATGAGGAATGGTTGAAAAAGATGTGGTATTTCTATAAAATGGAGTATTACTCAGCTATTAAGAATGATAAGTTTGAAGCATTTATACTGAACTGGTTGTCACTTGAGCATATACTCAAAAGTGAAATAAACCAGACACACATGTGTAAATATCATAGTCTCCCTAGTATAAGAAGCAAAAAGCAGAAATACAAATGGAAACATACAACAACAACTAAATACAATTGAGTCAGATAAGGCAAAGTGAATGGCATATGCTGCGGGATACTAATTAGCTTTTCTTCTGGATGGTTAACAACCTAAGTTCACACATCAGGGTTGGAGAAATAGAAGAGCCACAAGGCCAGCCAACATTTTGGCCCTAGCCTTTCAAGGTCAGCGAGGACTCAGGACATTGGAGAACCTGTACTGCAACATCATGAAATTCAGTTGAGCTCCAAATTTTCTGAACAAGGAGATTATGGAGCCACAGAGGAGAGATCGAAGTTCTATAGTGTGCCTGGGGAGAGTCACATGGAGAGAAAACTTTCTCTCAGGCTCTCACAGAGAGCAAACTGGTCAAGCATTGGCTGTGACTCAGTCACATGGATGACACAGACAAAGGATCTACAGAATAAGGTACAGGACTACAAGATAAACCCTGAGGGGACTTCACTGATCTCATAAGAAACATAAAGTGCATGTGTTGGTATATAGGTCTTGTTCTATCTAGGTCTTAGCCATCCAGCAGAAACATATAAAAATGAGGTTATACACCACAGGGCCATAATAATAAGTTGAGCTGTAAGTGGCTATGGTTGACAAGTTCTTCAGATAGCTCACTGTTGTTGTGGAATGCTGGACTCTGTTGGATTGTTTTGTTGAGTTCAGGCACCTAAATTAGTTGAATGACAATGGAGTGCTCATCTTTGACAGGTGTAGACAAAGGAAGGGGTATAGAAAGGAAGAATCATGATGTGTGTGTGTGGACAGTACAGTTGGGATAGATAATGCTGTGCTTCTACATAATTGTATGAGAGGCAAGATTTGCACTAATGGTAGGTGGATAGGATATTATGTCGGCTTCTAGTAGTATGGACAACCACTAGGAAAATAACAAGGTAGAAAATATTAATTATTGAATCTTTGATGTAATTCAGGTATAAAAAATAAGATATGCTAACAGCTACACTCTCTTAATTTACTGATAAGAGACATATGCTATAATAATGTCTGTAAGTATAGTATTATGTATGCACCTTCTATGATACCAAAACATTATGAAAACAGTTTGCAATGTATTAATTTATCAAATCCATCTTGTCAAGGTATCTTAAAACTGACTCATTAATATTTGTACTTCAATAAAATAAAAATTTTAAAAATTGTAAAAAATTGTAAAAAAAATGGGTAAAAGAGTAATATTTTCAAGACTGATTTCACTAAGTGTCCATATGATTTTAAATTCTTTTGTGAAGTATAATGAAACATAATAAATAATGACGTACTTTGTGAATTATAACATAACAGTTGATGATATATATATATATTATTAGTGTTCAGGATAGTGAAACAGCCTCTGGACAAATTTTGGAGAAGTAAGTTTTTAGGGTGGTCTATGTTTATGGTGTTAAACCTATGCCCCGTGTGCTGCTGCAGGCTGTTTGTGGCCCCAAAGGCTCCAAAAGGCTCACCATCATGGCGTATTCTATTTAAGGGCCGAGGAAACAGAATTCCTGCTTATTCAGTGATTCTGACTCCTTGATTAAGAAAAGTTTGTCATCTATACCATTCTCCACTGTAGGGTATACAGTTAATCTTAGTGATTGTGAAAGCAGAGAACCTGGTGGCTCTTCCATTTACTATTGAAATCTCCTTGAATAATTATTTAATATTTCTGCCCCTCAGTTTGCATTCTGTACATGATGATAATTTTTTTGTGAAGAACTGATGACTCCTGCAATATTACATTATGATTAAAATTACTTTTTGTGGCCTATTTGCAGCATGAAATATAGCAGCAAAAAAAAAAGGAAGAATGCAAAGGTGATTAAGCTGTGGGGTTCCTGATACTGCAGCTCAGTGACAGGAAAGTAGCTGAGACCTTCGTGCAGGACACAGGTGAAGTGTGGAGTTATGAACTATAGGGGAAGGAACACCAAGGACTCCTGGCATCCCCAGAGGAAGGAAGAGACTAGGGAGGGCTTCCTCTCAGATGTCAGAAGGAATATAATTCTGCTGACACTCTGATTTCTGATTCCTCTTGTTATAACTATGGGACAATTCATTTCTGTCTTTTCAAGTCACTCACCTTGTAGGGTAGGAAGGCAATACACAGTTGTGCAGATTTTTCAATTACTGAAAGCGTAGTCTTGGATGTACAAGGAGATTAAAAAGTGCTTATTGTATTCTAGTAACTACAAAGCAAGTTGGGAGATATTCTTTATGCTCTAATTCTTATTGCCTAAAAAAGTAAATATATGCATGTATGTTCTTCCAATTTGTTTCCCATATATCATAGTGTGTTATATATAGGAAGTACTTATAGTATTTTCATAGTATTTTTATTATAATATTTTCTCTGCATACTGATAATTTGGATTTTATTTCCTTCATTATATTTTTCTTAATTATTCGAACTATGGAAGAAAATGTATGATTATTAAATTATTTTTGGAAAAAATGTATTGTTTTTCATGTGTAGGCAGCTATATCTCCTTATAAAAAACAAAATTATACGCCTTTGCTTTTCACTTTAAATTTTACTTCATTGAGCTTCGTGGAATCCCAACTAGCCACATGTCAATGTTAGGCTTGGTCCCTACCATTAAGAAGCCATAATGGAGAAAGCGTGTTTTCTAAAGGACATGCATTTGAGAAGGATTAAAAAGGAACATATTATGAGAGAGCAGTTCAGACTCCCTTATAATCTGGACAAGGTTTAGGATGAATGTAGGAATATATGTAGCTAATGGAGATTTATGGGGCCTGTGCTGGGCGGGGTAGAAAAGTTGACTGACAAAGTTTATCTTCCAAGACTTTAAGTTTCCCTATCCCAGACCTTCTAGCACAGATGCTACCGTATTAGAACCAGTGACAGAGCGTCTAAGCATGTTTTCATACCCAGCCCAACAATATTTTAAAGGATGTTCATAATCACTTTAAGAATATAAAAATGCCTTCACTTCCTTTTGGGATTTTAAAAGTGTGTAATTGTAGAGTTACTGATTTAGTAATAGTCTGAATTTAGAGCTGTTTAATTTAGCTGAGTTGGGATATGTCCAAATCAATAGATTTTTATGGGCCTTTTTGTGCACTTAATTAGAACTTAATTAGGAGCTGAAAATGTGCAGTGAGATTAGGATTATTTGAGATCCTTGCCCTGAGAGGTGTGAAATAGGCATATCTCCAACAAAGGTATGTGTTTATTGTTATTATTCACACATAATATATATTGACCGGTTGTGGCCATCCTTCCCACAGGGCAGATTAGGATCTTTAATGGAGAAAGCCATTGTAGCGGCAGATGTGCACAGTTGCTGACAGCCAGGCACCTCGCAATGGGCAGCCAGATAGTGTGAGCCTTTCTTTAGTCCAAGATCTCTTTCTGGTGGCAATGGCTATGCATAGAGTATTACAGATTTCCACATACTTGGTTTATTTTTATTGGTCTGGTCATTCCATTTAGTGCTACAGCTGGTCCAGAGTCCCTAAAATTTTCCAGATCATAGATTCCCTGAATCCCTTTTCATTTACTGTCCAATGAACTTTTCCTCCAGTGGGCTCTGTCATGTGCTTGAATTTCTCTAGAAAATATCTATTATTAAAAAAAAAAAAAGAAAATACCTATTATTGAAGAGAAACTTACAAAAGTCCATGTTTTACCATACTTATTACTGTTGCTGTACACACATCAGTATTTTGGTCATGTTGCATTAACCTGTGAAGACAATCTAATTACCACAGCAGAAAGAAATAACATTTGTACAACCCATTGTCTCTCAAATACTTTCTGACCTTTTATCATACTCTTTCATTACTGTGATAGCTAATATGTTTGAGAGCATTTCCTGTGAGCCGACCAATGTAACAGATTTACATAGTAGTAATTCCTTTAATCATCAGCGTATTTCAGGTAGGTGCTATTTAGATCCCCATTGGGGAAATTGACAAAGAGGTAATTTTCTGAAAGTTACAAAGACAGGAAGTAGTTGGACTAGGATTTGATCTAAGGAGTTCTGACTCAAAAGCTTAAACATTTACCTTTAGGTATTTGCTTCTTGTTAACTAGGTCTTTAATTCTCTTATTTTTAGCTGTTATGAGACAATGTACAAAGTCTTTTTCTTCCAAATGTATTATTATACAGTATTATATTTCCATTAGCATAATCTCATTATTATGTATTCATAAAATCCTAATCTAAACTGGTGGATAAGCTCAATCGTGTGGACTTGATTGGCATAGGAGACACGTGGGGATTAGTAAATCACTCTTGTGGGTGTGTCTGGATGGGACATAGAGGTGTGACTTTGGGTAATATATCTGGTCCCTGCCACCTTCCTTTCCAGCCTTGTTCCCTTACTGTGGATCTCCTCAGCGTGGGCTAAGTCCCTTTGCTCTGTGATGCCATTCTGACACGATCATTCTGCCATGGATCCACCTGACTTTTTGCTGAGTCTCCTGAAATTGTGAGGAAGTGAAACCTGTCCTCCTTTGAGTTGTGAGTGCCAGGGACTGTGTGTCCATGGTGAGAAAGCAGACACATATTCTCAACTCAATCTGATGTTTCTCTACTTACATTGTCACATGGGAAACTGCATGGATGCTGTGGTAGACTTCAGATGGGTACCAGAGACCACTAAACAGGAAGATCCATGGGCAAAGTTAAGATGTTTTACTCACATTGTTCACCAGATCAGTTAAAACAGAGTGACAGGGCCAGGGAGATAGCTCAGTACAAAAGTGCCTGCCTGGCAAGCACAGGGTCCTGAGTTCAATCCCTGATACTGCCAAAAAAGAAAAAGTAAAACATAGTGTCAAGGGAGAGGATGTATAAAGGCAGGTAATGTACCAACAACAGTGTGCAGGGAGGAATGGAATCCTGCAACCTGCGTGCTGGATTATACAATGTTCATATATCTTATCTCTTTGATTTTACAAATTTCAATTTTTTTATTTTAAAGAAAAAGTAAAATATAATAAAATTTGAAAACAAGACAATAGGTGGTAACAATGGTTAATACATTGTGTATTGCTGTCTTCAAATTGATATAGGCATCTTACTATCCAAAGAAAATTAACACAAACATTTCTTCTCAGTTAACTAAGAGAAGTTTGTGATCTATCTACCTATCAATCTATCTGTCTTTATATGTATTTATCTTTTCTCTTCTTGATTTTCTCCTTTCCCCCATCCCAGGCTCTCTCCTTTTGAACAGTTTCTTCCCATTTTACAATATGTATTGTACATTTTGGTTCTCATTTACTCTTCTGGCTCCTCACACTGGGGAGCTAATGCACATGCACACGTGCATCTGGTTTATTTCACTTCTGAGCATGGTCTGGAGTGAGCGCTCCAGCTTGTGATGTGGTTAAAAGATAAGAGCGGAGTTTGCGGAAGAGGCTCCAATGATCGCATTGAAGGTACCTGAGGGTATGTTTACTGTGTCAGAGAAATACAGTGACAAGCACATCTGTCAAGGGTTTAACTTGTCAATTAGGTTGCCAAATAGCTTGGGTTTAATCTGAAATTTTTTTGGAGACCACAAATGGGGCCAGAACTGAACAGTGCTAAATAGCTGTGAGTATGATAGATAACCTAATTGTCATCTCAGAGTGTCATGATTTTACTTTAAGACTTGTTCTTTACAATTCTTAGAAGAGTAGCACTCTTGCTTGTACCACCATATATTCCACTTATGTCTTTAATGCTTCTAATACACTACTAACCTACTATCTCTATGTAACACATTATGATATTCCCATGTCTCTCCAGCTATTGCTATCTCTGCATTATACACACTATGGATTTTACCTCTTCCCATAAGCTATTAGCTTACTTATTATCTATGTGTTACAATTCTTGAATCCTATCCATCCTGAAGCATTTTTTTTGCTTATCTTCTTTGGAAGAATTAAACATTCTTAAATAATGGAACAAGCACATATTATTCAAATACAATAGATTTTCTTTCTTACCTTCAGCTTATGAGAAAAAGGTATTCAGATTGAACGGAGTTTTAAATTCAATACTGAAGTGAGAAGTGAGCATTCGAAAGCCATTTTTTTGAATGGGTGTTTTGTTGTTAAAGCTATCAGAAAAGGTTTTGGGAAAGGAGATTTGGAGACACTGCTGTCCCTATGTCACTAGTTTATTTTGAACTGCTTTATGGCATTTCATGAGAGCTTCATGCCACCCTATGGAGAGCTATTATAGAAATGTCTCAGTTGGTTTGCATTGCTGAGGAAAATCATACCTGCAGATCCGGTAGTGCATATGACTGGCCTACATATAAGTCCTCTTCTCTGGATGTCTTTAATAACCTTGAGGTTATTCCTAAAGGGCTTCTGGCATGTCACATGTAAAAGGGTAAGCTGGTTCCAGATATGCTTACCTTTATAATCCCGTTATCCATTAATTTTCAAAAATGAGGGATGGACCCAATTAAAGGGTTTAAATGATGGAAAATCCTTTGGAAGCTTCCTTCAGAAAACCTGGCTGATAAAAAATTGAAAATAGTATAGTTAATATCCTCTACTATTCCTTCTGGGAAGCATAGAGAAGACCACTTGGTTATTTTAAAAAATTAAATATGCAGGGCATATTGAAATGTTAGTTGTATATGCCTGGATTGGTCAGGAGGTTGTGACCAATGAAGCTTGTTGAAGGTCATAGATTTAAACCCTTGTAGTTTTCATTTGGGCACTAGAGCATCTTAGATATTAAAAAGGAAAGAAAACATTCAGGATCCTTTCTTAATAATTTTTAGAATTGGGGCTTATTTCTCTTTTGATGGCAGTCTCTAGTCCATTGTTTCACTGAATTTCCAGGAACAGCAGTTTTAGGTGTGAAGTTGTTAACCACCTCAAGTGGGTTATGCTTTAGGGCAAGGACATCACTGGGGACTTAGGGAGAAGTCATTCCAGGCATTAAAGGTCCACGTAGACAAAAATCATTCAACCACGCTTCTTTGGCAGCTGGGGGCCACTAGCCTGCTTCCTTGCTTGGACACTTCTTATTTCTTATTTAATAAAATGGATATAAAATAAGATAAAGAAAAAAATGTGTATGTTGTCTTATTTTGTTTCAGCAATGCAATATGTAAGCTACTTTGCCCTAAAAAGCCCAGGGTCATCTAACAGGAGCAAGGAAGACTAATTCTTTGCTATGGTGTGTGGATCCTACTTTTGAGCCAGATGAGTGTAGATTTAATACTCAGGGCATGACCACATGAAGGCATACTTTGTTGATCTGATGGCCCATCATTCACATTAAGATGTGGCTTAAATTAGCAATAATTTTTACTTCACCATCCCTGGTTTATTACCAGCTATTAAAGATGTTTTCTTTTGATGTCAGGACATAGGTAGTCAGCAGCAAGTAGAACAGGGTACTGATAAGTTATATAATTTGTACACCATGTTACCAATGATATTCCACTACTGAAAATAGAACTATAAATGTAGTGATACACCAGGCCCAAGGAGGGATATTTTATTCTGTTAGTGTCCGTAATATGTAGAAAAGTAATTAAAAAAAGATTTTAGAGTGTGATGACTTCAGAAATGAATTTTGCTGTTTGAAATTAAGTGTGGAAGTAGGAATTTTAAGTAAAACATTGACTATTTGGATTGCAATTAAGAACAAGATTTGTGTTTATTTTTAATTTATGTTGTGCATACTCCAGCGATGTTTGAGTTGGCATGTGATTAGAACCACTATAATTCCATTAATTAAAAGATAAAGAGCAAGGTATAAATAATGAAACAAGGTGTTGGTTTAAACAGAGAATCCCCTCCTAAGGCAGTAATTACAATTGGGAAAAATGTTTACTTCCAAGTTTCCTAGAGTCAAGATGTAAGTGGCAATGGAATGAGTTTAACAGTTTTCCTTGTTGATAATAAGAAATATGTTAGTATCTTAGGATAAATCTTTTATCTGGCCCTAAATTCTAATAGAAAGTTTTTCCATTGATTTTGACGTAAGGAACATTATGCTTCATACACCAACCTCACTTCAAGTTTCATCTTTTTTAAATTAATATACTTTTTATTTTACTTTAAAGAGTAGAAAGAAAAACAAAAGCAAAGCCAAAGACAAGAACAAAATAACATACAACAATACATATGGTGCTGACTTTCAAAACAAGAATAAAAAATTAACAATGGATGCTATATTATATATTTTTAATTTCAAATCTGTTGCTCAGATTAACAGATACAGGTGTGTGAGATTGATCAAATAAACAGTAAATGTTAATGCTTGCTTTCAATAAATCTTAATTTTTTTCTTTCTCTATTTTTTCTTTTTATATTTTTATTATTTATTCATTTTAATGAGAAAAAAGAAAAAATAGCAATAAAACAGTTTCAAAATAGGTTAGTAAGACAGGTACAATAATTAATACATTGCATATTGTTGTCTTTGTAGTAGTTATTTGTAGGACAAGACATAGACATGATATCTTGTCTAAACAATATTAGTACAAACATTTCTTCTCAATGAACTAAGAGACTAAGAGAAAGTAACTGTACGTCTATCTTAACTATCTTGTGTATATGTGTATATATATATATTTCACAACAAAATGGTATTTTATTTATAGTTTTGCAAAGTTAGTAACATGTGACATAAGGTTTCCTAGAGACTAATAGCTGACCTTAACCAGACAGGATGTTTTCAAGTGTCATCTTACTTAAGTTTATTAGCCTCATCTCACACTGAGTTTAAATTGTCATATCATGTTATATTTTTGTATTTCTGTAAGCCACCCAAATCCTACACAGCATCGGGCACAGTGTAAAAACAATGTAAATAGTATGATAAGTGGAGTTGTCTTCAATTTTTTAAATAAAATATGTAGAATCATCCAACATAGTAATTTATAATAGACACTTGATAAAATTTCACAAGCAACAGCATGTGGTCACTGTGTGTGTCAAAGTTTTGTTAAAATGTTTTAGCCATTGAGTATAGCTATTCACTTTTAATTCTGTAAGTATATGTGTCTCCTTTCTTATGGATCTCTCGTAATTGCTGTTCTACTATTGCTTGTTGACTTGACATAGAACATTAATCCCTTAGTCCTCTTCTTTTTCACACCTGCAGTAAATCCCCCCTTAATCTCTGTTCTTTTCCATCACGATAGGGGCCATGTGGTTTATTGTCCAAGCCATCCATTTGCCAGCACCATTAACTCCACTGTACTTATGCTCCTACTATTTCCCACTCTGGCATCTCTAGAGTCAGGATGGAGACTACAGTTTGCTTCTCCTCTCCTGACTCTAGTTGTTAAACTCTGTTCTAGAAAACTACACAGTTATTCAGTTTAGTGCTATGACATGACTATGGAGTCCTGGTTCAGGGGGATTTATTTGCATTGGTTCACTTTAGGCTTTTCTTTCTCCTTTTTTCTGTAACTCCCACCTCTCATTCAATATACAAGCTTTGTTTTGGGCTGCATCAAGAAAACTGGGTCTATCTCAATGATCCCCAATACTTCTTAAAGATTTAGCTGTCAGTTCAACCATCTTTATCCTGATCCCTCTTGTCAAAGACAATGAAGTGGACAGCTCTCGATTCTGTATCTTTATGGACCAAGTTTATCTCCCCTCACAAATTCACAGTTGAAAGTCTATCCCACAGTGTCATGGCACCAGGATAGGGGCTTTCATGGAGGTAATTGGGCTGAGGTGAGGTTGTAAGAGTAGAACCTTCAAGGATGGGCTTAGTGTGACCTTGTAAAAGGGACCCAGGAGGTCTCTGTCATGCTCCTCCACTATGTGAGAACACAGAAGATCGTCATCTAATTTGTGTTGTTTGTAAATCACCAAATCTGTAGTAGCTGATTATGGCAGCTTGAATGAACTGAGATACTTCCAAACTCCTCACTGCCTAAGCACCTATCTCCTCCCTCATTCATGAACTTCCTCCATTCCCTGCTGCCTCTTACTTTGGAATCCTCAATGGATCTTTCTTGAAATGATCTGAAATGTCTCTTCCTTAAAACATGAATATCATGTTTCCTTAAAACACATCACATCATGTTATATTTTTGTATCACCACAAATTATTTTGTATTAGGACAAATTCTTTTGTTAAGAGCCACAGTAGCCCCTGACTGAAAATAAGTCCCACTCTGTTCCATCTCTTGCATCTTGCTGAATCTTCTGCACTTGCTGCTAAGATCTTCTGCCTCTTCTTTCTTCAGTGGCTGCCTTTGAATTTCAGCCTCTATCACTCAGGTAAAATTGCTCTAAGGCCACTGTTGACATCTAATATGCTAATTGTAATGAATACTTGATACATCATTTCTCTAAATGATTAATTACTGGTTGAAACTGTTACTATGCTTTTGTGATTTCCCTCCTATCTTTCAGACTTTTTGGTCTTCTGTCTTTTGTATTAGTTGGCTCTCCATTACTGTGGCAAAATACCTAATAAAAACAACTTAAAGCAGTAGCAATTTACTTTGGCCTGCTATTTGAGACATCTTGGCTTGTAGTCTGTTACCTCTGTTGCTTTTAGTTCTGTGGTGAGGCAGAAGCATTGTGGAAAGGCAGGTGGAAGATGGTCAATCAATTTCTGGCAGCTAGGAGAGAGGTGGGCAGGGCAGAGCAGGACAGATGGACAAGAAAGACAGGGGAGAGAGACAGGATTCCTAGAGGATTAGTCAATGAAAACAAAGACATGCACATAGGACCCATTACTTTCAATGAGGCCTCACCTAAGTTTCTGTTACCTCCCAATACTAAAAGCCTTCTAGTAAGCAGAATGCTACAGGTCCAGTGGTCTGTAGCTATTCTGCTTCCCAGTCAACCATGGAGCACAGGGAGGGCAGAGGAGATGATGAACATGTATGAGGTCTTCGAAGGACAAGGTCAAGAGTAAGAGCAGAACGAAGTCTTCAGACTAAATAAAAGTAACATTTAAAAGACAGCTGGGGCCAGGGAGATGGCTCAATAGAATAAGTGCTTCCCTAGCAAGTGTAAGGGCCTGAGTTCAATCCCCGATTCTGCCAAAAAAAATAAAAATAAAAAAAAAACAGCTGAAGAAAAAAGGGAACCTATGGTTTGGATCTAAAAGGCTCATTTGTTCAGATTGGTGCTTTTGGAAGGTGATTGGGTCAGGAGGGCTGCCCGCTGGTCATTGAGTTACAAGAATCATTAAATGCCTGGCCAGGAACCGCTGCCACGGTCATGAGGCAGGAACATGTCGCTAGAAGCACCTAGGAGAGGCAGGTTTTACTTAGCTTGTGAGAGTCTCCTACTACTCATTTGAGCCATGTAGGCAGGGTTGATTTCTTCTGAGGGCTGACGGGGACGGGCCTTTTGGAGACTACTCAGAAGTGCAAGGTATATTTCTGCTATCTAAATTCCACAGTTGGTGGTGCTTTGTTGCACCAACCCTACTAAACGAACTACCAAGCCAATTCCTTACACAGGGTCTAGAACTGAGTGATGTAATTCTGTAGTTTGAGATGAAAAAACAAACAGCAAACAAGAGCATGTTATTTTGGGGAGGAAGATGGTAACTTCTGGTAAAAACAATAAATATCTTGGAATTTTTATACTTCATTTGAATTTTCTTTTTTTTTATTTGACAGAATGTTAAAGAAGACAGAAGTGGTTTGCTTTGGTCGAAAGGGTGTGTGTGTGTGTGTGTGTGTGTGTGTGTGTGTGTGTGTGTGTAGGGAGCCACTTACTGTCCCCTGTCCACTTATCCTCCTCATGGGTGGCTTGCAACCTGAACCCTTTGAATGTGAATATTGTTGACCACTGCTCTGAAGAAGCTGTGCTTGAGGGGTTAATTCAACTCTGCTTGGGTCAGAATTAGCAACATTTAAATGAATTATATTGTCCCACAGGCAAAAATATCATTTCTGGGAAAGTGATTATATACTGTAATTTAGGAGAATATGCCAGATCCTAGTAGGGGAAGGCTTTCGGTTCTACAAGACATGGGCTGAGTCTAGTGGAGGAAGGACTTGCCTCACCCAAACTTGTGCACTTGCCTTTCCCTAAAACATTTTCCTTGAAGCAATGCCAGGAGCAACTATATCCCCCAAATCTGCCTTCATTATTGGTCCTATTGGTTAAGCCTTGAGGTTTTCTGTGAGCTCTGTAGTATTGTATTAAAAACTGCTTATGAAAGGATTTTCATTTAATGAATTTTTGAGCAGCTTACTCCTGAGCTCTTTATCCTATTCTATCTAGTCTGGAACTTCCTCCTTCAATTATCAGTGCTTTCAAACTTTCAACTTCTCCCTCTCTGATGGCTTATTCCTTGTAGTTATTAGAAATAGTCAAGCCTTGCTTATTTTCCAAATCCTAATGCACTCTACAAAGGCTCTGCAGGCCAGCTTCGATACCTCTATTTTAACATCATCTCTTCCAGTGACCAAATAACTGTGTGTGGCCTGCTGGTGTTAGGACGGGGATGAGCATCTGATGTAGGAAGTGTGTTCCTCCTTGTCCTCCTAGGCTTTCCTCAGCATGATTTTTTCTCATCTTTCCATGTAGCCATCATGAAATGCTGTGCCAAGAACTGTATCTGCTGTCTTTGCAGTGAACTCAGAGCAAGTCCCTAATAGCAACTGTTACTTAACTGGTTTGGATCTCTTTCTATTTATTTAAACAGTTTCTGTATATTCTTCTTTAGATTCCTTAATGCATTATGTATTCTCTTTCTTTTAACATAATTCTTTTACCCTGGGAATGCCATGCCTGCCCTGCCCCTGGGGTGCACTGAGATGGCAATTGAGACTAGGCATGATGGTGTATGCCTGTAATTCCAGCTCTTGGGAGGCTGTAAACAGGTGGATCATTACAGTCTGATATAGTAGTAAGATGTGGAACACCCTGTACACCCTTCCCTAAAACATAAAAAAAAAAAATAGAATAACATAAAATAATTCTTTTAGATCTTTCTTGTTTAACTTAACAAATCTTGCCAATTACTTTGCTTTTAAAAATTGACAAATAGGTCCAAGCAGCAACCAGCCCTGGCATGTGACTGGGGCAGCCTGGGACCCCCCAGCAACCCGGCCAGGCCTGTGAGTTGGATCAGCAAGGGCCATTCAGATTGTCAGTCCATGAAGCACTCAGGCTAGGCATGTGTGTGGAACTTCTCCATCAAACAAGCCCAGTGTGAAACCCTGTGGCAGAAACCCCTGCAAAGAGACTGGAGGCAAGAGCCAACCAGCTGATCCAGGAGGAGAACATCTTGCCAGAGTGGCACAGAGGGTTCACTTTCAAGAGCTGCAACAGAAGAAGTGGAGCACAGCAGCCAGACCCAAGCCACACTCACCTGGAGGAGTCTGAATTTCATAGATCCAGACCTGGTGCTAAGGTAATAACTGTGCCAAAGCTCTACACCAAAAGTCAAAACAACAAAGAGATGGAGAAAAGCTCATCCCTAGGCCCCGAGCCCACCCAGAACAAATACAGGAGACAATAGCATAGAAGAAATTGGAAAGCACACACTTGAAATCTCTGAAATAATAGCATCTGAAGTAAAGAAACAACTTCAAAAAGATATAGAGGAAATCAGATCAGAAATAATTTTTGAAGTAAAAAAAAAAGATAACTATATTGAAAGGAGTACTAAGTGCGTCTAAAGAAGACACTGATAAAAATAGAGAATAGAAAAATGGTAGAATTCTTGAAAGAACAATATATGAAAGAAATAGAATGCATGAAGCAGATTCAAGGTGATATACAGGAAATTAAAATCTCAGTCAAAAGCTG
>PVKA01021492.1:0-38598 GCA_004027165.1 Ctenomys sociabilis | reverse complement strand
AACAAGCGAAAAGCAGAAATACAAAAGGAAATGTATAACAAGTAAAATCAATTGAGTCAGATAAGGCAAAGTGAATGGCATATGCTGCAGGATACTAATCAGCTTTTCTTCTGGATGGTTAACAACCTAAGATCCCAAGTCAGAGTTGAAGAAATAGAAGAGCCACAAGGCCAGCCAACATTTTGGACCTAGCCTTTCAGGGTCAGCGAAGACTCAGGACATAGGAGAACCTGTACTGCAATATTATGAAACTCAGGTGAGCTCCAAATTTTCTGAGCAAGGAGATTATGGAGCCACAGAGGAAAGAGATTGAAGTTCTATAGTGTGCCTGGGGAGAGTCACATGAAGAGAAAACTTTCTCTCAGGCTCTCACAGAGAGCAATCTGGTCAAGCATTGGCCGTGACTCATCCACATGGATGACACAGACAAAGGAACTACAGAATAATGTACAGGACTACAAGATAAACCCTACAGAAAATTGGAATAGATCGACTCTACCTCAACTTGATAAAAAGCCATCTATGACAACACAAAAGCTAATATAATTCTAAATGGGGATAAACTGAAATCTTCTACTCT
The DNA here is from genome assembly GCA_004027165.1 of Ctenomys sociabilis. Taxonomy (NCBI): domain Eukaryota; kingdom Metazoa; phylum Chordata; class Mammalia; order Rodentia; family Ctenomyidae; genus Ctenomys; species Ctenomys sociabilis. The sequence goes on along the minus strand of PVKA01021492.1, from coordinate 38,018 downwards.
TAGATCAGGTACAAGGCAAGGATGTCCTCTATCACCCCTCCTGCTCAGTATAGTTTTTGAATCATTAGCAACGGCCATTAGAGAAGAGGGAGAAATAAAAGGAATAAAAATAGGTAAAGAAGTTAAATTATCACTATTTGCAGATGACATGATACTTTACTTGGAAGACCCAAAAAATTCCACCAAGAAGCTACTACAATAGATATGGAAATTCAGTAGCATAGCAGGATATAAAGTCAATACTCAAAAGTCAATAGCATTCCTCTACACAGATAACACACTGAGAGGGAAACTATAGAAACAATACCTTTTACTATAGGACCACAGAAAATGAAATACCTTGGAATTCACTTGACCAAGGAAGTCAAAGATCTTTTCATGGAAAATTACAATACCCTAAGAAAAGAGATTATAGAGGATTTCAGAAAATGGAAAGATATTCCATGCTCCTGGATAGTAAGAACCAACATCGTGAAGATGGCCATACGCCCAAAATTGTTGTACAGATTTAATGCAATCCCTATCAAACTGGTACCAACACACCTTGCTGACCTAGAGAAATCATTCCTAAAATGTATTTGGAACCACAAACTACCTAGAATAGCAAAGGCAATCTTGGCCAATAAAGACAAGGCAGGAGTCATCACTATTCCCGACTTGAAATTATACTACAAAGCCACTATGATAAAAACCAACATGGTATTGGCAACGAAATAGATCTGAGGATCAGTGAAATACATTAGAAGACACTGAGGCCTCTGCAAACACACTCAGCCACCTGATCTTCAACAAAGGGGCCAAACAAGCTTACTGGAAGAAACATAGCCTCCTTTAACAAATAGTGCTGGAAACCTGGCTTTCTACATGATGAAAAATAAAACTTGACCCACCTTTATCACCATGCACTAAGTTAAAGTCAAAATGGATTAAAAGTCTAAACATTAAAACAGAAACACTCAATCTCCTGGAAGAGAAAGTAGGAGGACCTCTTGAAGGCATAGTGATAGGCAAAGAGTTCATGAACAGACATGTATTCACATGGGAAACACTTGAAAGAATTAACAGATCAACTCTTGAGGAATTTCTGCACGTTAAAAGAAATTGTCAACAAAGTGAAAAGACAACCCACAAATTTTGAAATAATCCTAATAAGCAATCAGATAAAGGTCTGCTCTAGAATATACAAAGAACAAAGATATATTAGGGCCCTCAAATTTAAAGACCCAATTCAGAAATGGGCATCTTTAGTGCCCATCAGATGAATACACACTTCTCAGAGGACGAAATTAAAGAAGTGAATAAATGTATGAAAAAATGCTCCACATCACTAACCATCCATGAAATGCAAATTAAAACACTGAGATACCATCCCACTCCAGAAACAATGGCTATCATAAAAAAAAAATCAACCAACAACAAATGCTGAAAGGATGTGGGGAAAAGGAACACTTCTCCACTGCTGGTGGGAATGTAGACTGGTGCAACCATTGTGGAGATCAGTGTGGAGACTCCTCAATAAAGTAGGACTCCAAATCCCATTCAAGCCGGCTATCCTCCTTCTGGGAATTTTCCCAGAGGAACTGAAAATATAGTGATATATATGTACATATGTTTATAGGCACAATTCATGATAGCAAAATCTTGGAAACAACCAAGATGCCCATCACATGAGCAATGGTTGAAAAAGATGTGGTATTTCTATATAACAGAATATTATTTAGCTATCAAGAATGATAAACTTGAAGCATTTATATTGAAGTGCCACTTGAACATATACTCATATATGAAATAAACAAGACACACATGTGCAAATATCGTATAGTCTCCCTAGTAAAAGAAGTCAAAAGAAGAAATACAAATAGACATGTACAACAACTAAAAAGTAGTCAGATAGGGCAAACTGATCAGCATATGCTGCAGAGTACTAGTCAGCTTTTCTTCTGGTTGGTTAACAACCTAAGTTCACAGATCAAAAATTGTAGAAATAGAAGGGCCACAAGGTCTGCCAACATTTGGGCCCTAGTCTTTGATGGTCAGTGAATATTCAGGACATAGGAGAACCTGTATTATAACATCATGGAACTCAGTTGTGCCCCAAATTTTCTGATCAAGGAGATTATGAAGCCACAGAGGAAGGTGATCAATGATCTATAATGTTCCCAGGGAGAGTCATATGGAGAGAAAGCTTTCTCTCAGGCTTTCACAGAGAGCAAACTGGTCAAGCAATGGCAGTGACTCATCCACATAGCTGACACAAAGGATCTACAAATTGAGGTACAGGATTATGAGATAAACCCCTAAGGGGACGTTACTGACCTCATCAAATACAAAAGCTACATTTTTTGTTATATAGTTCTTGCTTTATCTCGGTCTTAACCATCTAGCAGAAAAGTATAAAAATGAGGTATATAAAATAAGGCCATAATAATAAGTTGAGTTGTAAATGGCTATAGTCAACAACTTCTTCGGATAACTCACTGTTATTGTGGACCACTGGACTGTGTTTGTGTCACCCAGTTCAGGAACCTATAATGGTTTAATGACAATGGAATGCCCACCTTTGACAGGTCTAGACAAAAAAGGAGGATAAAAAGGAAGAATTATGGAGTGTGTGTATAAATAGTACAGTTAGGATAAATATGTAGGACTTCTGCATAATTCTATGAGAAGCAAGATTTCCACTAATAGTGATTGGACAAGATATTATGTCGGCTTCTAGTACTATGGACAACCCCTAGGAAGATAACAAGGCAGAAAGTATTAATTGAAGCTGCTATAATTCAGCTTTAAAAAAAAGATAAGTATACAGCTACATTCTCTTCATCTATTGATTATGGACATCTGCTCTAATATTGTCTGTAAGTTAGATATCATGTATGCACCTTGTACCACAAACCATTATGAAAATTATTTGCAATGTATTAATTATTGAATCTGTCCTGTTAATTTGATTTGAAACTATCTCATTGTTATTTGTTCTTTAATAAAAAAATATTTTACAATGAATTACCAAAGAATCACATACAAGTGCAGGAAATCTGTCGACACATAAACACTAAAGACTCCAGCTGAGGGCCTGGATCCCGATAGCCCAGATGCATCTAGATGAGTCTACATGAAAACCTAGAATTCATACCAATGCCTCTCATACGTCCAACTGGAAGCCTACAGCCCACAACAAAGTCTCATGCAGATCTGCTTCACATATCTGTTGTGGAAAGGCCCAAATGTCAGTGATGGAAGCTAGAAAGTCTATTCCAGTGTGATCAAGGGGCTGTGCTAGCAGGCTGAAGGATCTGAACTGGAGCCAGGAAGCAACACTCAAGGTAACCACCAGAGTTCCCCCAAAAGTACCACAGCCATCCTCAGCAACAGTTAAGTCTCAAGCTCCTCCAGTGATGAGAAAAGCTGAGTTCCCATCAGGAAAGCCAGTGTGACAAACTTCCCCAGAAGGTTTAGCAGTGCACCATCTTCCCCTCCAGAGTTAGGAAGTAATGCTCAAGATGAGAACCAAAGCTCCTCCAAAGTCCTCGGGAAAGCCAGCATGACAATGTCCTCCAGAAGAACAGCCCAAGAGAACTAGCAGCTTCCACTTGTTCCAACAGCTTCTCCAAACAGCATCTCTAACAGCGTCATTGGCAGCATCTCCTGTTCTGCCTTTTATGCTGCTGGCAACAACCCTCAGGGAGGCCTTCTGCACCCAGCACCATGCTAGTGTAGTTCAGCCGGGCATAGCAAGTTACCCACCAATTATAAATCCACTATATCTGGTGAACCCACACATCTCTTCAGGGCTTTACACATCCTGAGCCTCAGTGATTCATAGCAATGATGTGTTGCCATTTCCTTGTCCCCTTCACTCAGATATTTCTGAGACCAAGTGAAGGCAGATAAGCATTTGGCCTCTGTCTGAAAGCAATGCAGTAGTAGAGTTCTGCAGCCACAAAAGAAATAAAAATTTGTGAAACATGCTGTATTCCTCAGATTTGTTTGATCCACTTATTTTGTTTCATTTGGGGTTATTGGCTAAGGTAAGGGTGCTATAGCTACAGAGATCATGAATGCAAAAGGGAGAGCAACAGCCAAAAAGATTGACGATATTTGTTAACAGAACAGAGGTTCCAGAAGTCTAACGGTAGTACTCAGCACCCTTCAGCACAATCTCTTCCATTTCACCAAGACAAAGCAAACTGGTCAAGGCTCACCCAGGAGCCTTTACAAGTCATCACCTTAGCCTTCCTTGGTAGAAAACCATGGCTCTGGAACTGTTAACCTCGGAGCCCCACTCCAAGATGACAGGAAGAAAGTGGGGAACATGATATGATGAAAGGTCTCAACCAGAACCTTCTTGGTCCAGAAGAAGCTGGCTACCCATTCTGAGATGCATCTTGGGCAAGGTCACTGATAAACCCTGTACTGCAAAAGCCAAGTGCCAAGATACCTTACCTGCCTAATGTGCTCCCTTTCCCTAGGAAACCACATCCAAACCCTAACAAGCAAGAAAGAGAAAAGCCCAGGTAAGTCAATTCAGAATGCTTTGGAATTTCTCTAGCTCCAGACCTGCTTATGGGACTGGCTATAACATCTGTTGTGAGAACATCAGATACTACTTCCAACCCTGCATGGTCTTGTTCCCTGCACTTTTAGATGATGCTGAGGCACTCACTAGAAATACTTACACATAATTGCCATCTCCCACTGTGCATTCTAGGAAGCCCAGGCAGACATTCATGTTTTCATATTTCAGATGTAAGAAACATTTCTCCTGCAAGAGCAAAAACAGGCATAAGCCCCTGACTTAGTAAAGAGTTTCTTTTGCAAGTAAAAGCTATTGCTAGGTCTCTCTTTGTACTTATTGCTAGTAGCTTTGCTTCCTTCATTTCTTTCAGGTAGTTCGCTCCCAGAAAATAGAAGCAATGGCAATTTCTTAAATTTCAATTTCATATCCTACAACTCAATTTCCTACAATACTTGATTTGCTTTGGCTCTAATAATTACTAGTGCCTTTGGGGTTTGTTATGCAAGATGTCATCCACTGACACTTTCTTCACTGAGCAGAAATCAGACATGAAAATCTTAATACCTGAAGGGCCTTAAGGGTAGGGAGATCATGGCAAATCTTTAATGGAGGAATTTGCAGAACTTCTTACTGTATTAATGAACAAATCAAGAGAAGACACAAGACTGAAATCCAAAATCTTCAATAATGCTGTATAATTTCCAAAATATCCCTGGTCCTCAGCAACACTGTCATTGACAGTGGCACCAATAATCCCCAATCCCAAGCTGTAGGCTGTGGCACAATCTCTCATGGCCTCCAGTACCATGAATTTCCTGGTCACTACACATCCTGGTTGTGTAGTGACACTATGCAACAAGTTAGAGACCTAAGCCTTCTTTCTAAAAGGCTACTCAGTAATCTATAAAGGCAGATGGCCATGAGGGATGGAGTATTAGAGAAAAAGTGATTGAGATAGTCATGATTGCCTTAGGCCTGTCTAAGAAAATAAGGTTTCTCCCTAGACATAGTTAATACTGAAACTTCATTATGACAATTTTAAATGGAGTTGTCAATGTCCATTTTGATCATAAGACACACTCTATTGGTTCACTTGTCAGGCATACACTTTACTGCCAGCTGAGAATGGTATTCCCATGGTTCTCCAAGACCAGAGTTGTTCACTCCCATGAATGACCCCTCTGCACATCTCACATGGTTCATTATTTTCCAAAGGTGGGACCCACCACAGCCATCCCATCTCACTTTGCCCCTGTGCCATATCCCACAGACATAGCACTTACAAGGCTCCATCTCACAGAAGCATCAACAAGATGTACATATTCCTGGGCACTACTTGGATGAGACAGGTACAGCCAAAGAACTCTGCTTAAGGAGATTAAGGTCCTTCACATTCACACCAGAGTTGGTAGCAGCACTGCAGGATGCATGATCAGCCTTCACAACAGCTCATCCCTGCAGGCAAGACTCTCCAACCAGTTCTCCCAGGTTGAAACTTTCCTTTCCAGGCCCTCAGGTGTCATGACATTTCATGAACATCCAGGATATAAGTATTAGGGTTTCCTAGTTTCAGCCCAAAGAAATATCTGTATGATGGGCGATACTCATCCATTTGAAAATGCCTAGAGAAATCCTGGCCAGAATAAAAGATGTGGGCTGTTATTCTACTATAAATAGTTTTTATTTTTCCACTAAATAAAACAAATACTGGCAATTGTGGAAAGAAATCTTGGATTGTCCTTTCCCAAAAAAACCAATGATAAATTGAAGTATTGGTCTATCAATATTAAGATGGTCATAATTCAGCCACATAAATAATGCAAGTGTTGACCAAACTGAGCTATGTAATAGCCGAATAAAGGATCGCAGTGAGATCTTATTAAACATCTGCCCAGACAGGCTAAATACGATAGCATCCTAGTAAGGACACAAACGTCACTCAGATTCAGATCCACATTGAGTCATACAGCATGTGTCTGATCACTTTGTTAAACCATAGAACAGAACAGGTAAGAAGATATTTCCCAGGTAAGTGAGGCCATACTCAAGTCCTCAGAGAAAAGTTCAAGTGGGAGTACCCATTCTCTGGCCTCATGACCAATAACATGGAAACTCCATGTTTTCTGAAACTTTAATTCAACAGCATCCAGAAGCTTCCATAAGTTTCCCCGTTGGGGAATCTCAAAAAAAAAAAAACAGAACTCTAATGTTCCTAAAGACCTAGCCACTATTACAGATCAGAAGACCCCACAGGGCCCCACAGCTGTATCTGGTCCTCCTTGCTTTGGCTTTGCACTCAGCCAGGGTCATGGGATGGAGCCAGTGTTTTTCTCAAGCTGGACCTCTCTAAGAATCTGAACAAATTTGATATAGCAACCATTGTTAATTTTCCATTCTAAATTCTTTCCCATGTTCATTGTCCTATGTTGTTTTTTGTCTTTGTTATTTGTTTTCAGTTCCATTTCCTCTTTGAAAAGAAAAATAGAATGTCTCTGCCAATAGAATAGGCTACTTTATGAAATGGGTATGATTTGGGGGCCAGGAAGACTCCCAAGCACACAAAACTTCTTGACTACTGGTTCCAGTTGATGAGTATGGTAAGAAGGGCCTCTTTTCATACACTTCACTTGGCAAGTATGGGAAAGAACTCTTTGGCCTCCAGCTTAGAACCTTCAGCCTTCCATCACAGACCCTTCAGCTTCCATCAGATTTTTCAGCCTTCCATTGCAGTCCCATCAGCCAACTGAGAGCCTTACACAAAACACCACAGTGAGCTTCAGACCTTGAGACCAAATCCTTCAATCTCAGGTGGATACCCTCTGCACACTTCCACATCTGACTCTGCAGCTGACCATCATAGCCCATTTTATAAATTCTTGTACATTTGTACATCTTGTGTTATATGTGCTCCTTGTATATCTACTCTAGCTATACAGATTACAAAGCATCTCACTGGTTCACTTAAATCAGTGACACAATGATTGACTTGGATGATCATGGATTAGCAAGCACTCTGAAAATCATGATGTCAGCTTCAGATTTAAATGTACAAATGGTCAGGATCTAGGATAGCAATGGGACTTGTAGAGCTCCCAAAGCCATCACTTCTAACCTGATCTTCAAAATTGGGAAGATACTTTAAACTTTAAAGTTCATGGATGACAGACAGCAATATTGCTCCAAAGGAATACTTAATGCTTAATTTTTGACCAATTTTGTATGTTTGTATCTAGCCAATCTGAACTAATTTGATGCCAACACTATGCAATATAACCACTATTGAATTCTTATCTTGTTTAGTGAAATTCTGTATCACGTTTTTAAAACCGTAAGACAGAAGAGGTGAGAAAATGTGTTACTCTCTTTAAAAAGTTAAAAAAAAAAAAAATCATGGGAAAAAATGCTGCAGCTTTTCAAGAACACTCAGGTCTCCACCACTAGTCTGAGCCTTCCTGCCTTTTGCCTTGATTCTCATGAGGTCTAAGAGATCCAGGATGAGAGGATGCTGGGTGAGAATTACTTCCTAGGTTTAGTAGGAAGTATATGTGCTGAAAGCTCCTGAAATTCTAGCACAAGCCTTCATCAGTTCAATGCAGGCACCTTGTAGGACACCCAAGCATTATTTTACTATGCCTTAGTCTGATCTCCTGGCCATGAAGCATCAAGTCACAATCTACAGAACACTGTTAAACAATATATGACTACTTTAAGCATAAGCTCCAATCTTAACCAAGTATAAGGCCATACTTCAGCTACAAGGACAGGTACCTCAGACTTTCATCAGCTCTAAATCTCCATCCTCAGCTCACTACTATGGGCTTCATTGGGAAGTCCAATGACAAGCCAGTTACTCAGGGAAAACTACTCTTAGTTCATACAGGATTAGCTTGGGAGTGCTAAGACCACGCTGAATGTACTGCCACAACATCATGACTCATAGAAGGCCTCTTTAAACCATCAAGGGAAAGTCCTCCCAGTGCACACAATTTCAGGTAGCACACTTGATATTTTCTATGATGGGGAAATAGAGACTAAGGGAATTGAACATTCCCAAGATTGACTGATGACAGGCCAGAGCCTGAAAGTGCTACATTAAAAAATGGACATCAGGAGGCCTGAGGAAAGAACATAAAGGACCTTAGGGGCAGGCACAAGCCAAAGCCTATTCTAAAGGTCAGAGCTGCTCAGTATTCACAGAGCCACCACTCCACAATTCAGTGAATAGGATGACTTTTCCACAGATCAGCTGCCACTTGTTCCTGGCCACCCAACTGAGTGTCCTTCCCACTATGCAATCCTGACCTCAGATGAAAGTAGAAAAATTCAAACCCTTCATAAAGGTATCATCCCTTAGACACATCAGACAGCCTATGGCCAGCAACATGATTACTTCCAATTTTCCAGCCCAGAGGATGAATCATTTAGCCCATAATGACTGACATGTATTCTGAAAAGGGGTTCAAATTTCTTTCCTTTATGTACCTGTATCATCACTGTCTATATCTTTCAGAATACATAATTCACTGCATAAAACTGCATGTAATGCATCTGGAATAGTCAAGACATTTTATAATCCAATATGTACAGATTAGGATACAATGTTTTTATTGTAGCTCACTTAAGAGTGGCAAGCCCGACATATTGGAATAACTTCTTCAACGTGCAGACAAAGCATCACATAGAAGGGTTGCTATGTAACTTGCCTGGTGGAATGCTATGAAGACACACAGAAATACATGATCAGATCCCACCAAGGTAGAGCAAACATTGATCACTAGAGCTGTATATTCAGCATGGCCTAAATAGGGGAAGTCATCAGACTCCTGATCCTTTTTTCCATACTCCACCTCTGTTGAGAAGCACACCCAAGATGTGACAAGCACAGGGCCTCTGGCAGCCACAGTTACTCTGTGCTGTTGTATGACACTTTTCCCCATGAGGTGGAATAAGGGTTTGAGAAGCAAATAAACATTTTCTTCCCTTATTATGACCCAAAAGTGGCTTTTATGCCCAGACTTGGTTTCAGTCAGCCTACTGAGGTTCTAATACCAGGACGCTTCCACCAGGAAGCACACACAATACTGCCAGGTCATTTGAACTATTAGACCTCCCCAGCCTTTTGAGGCCTGCCTACACAATTTCTTCATCAATCTATTCAGTAAGTTTGTTACGGTTCATTCTTTGACTATGTAAATCTACATAATTTTTTCATAACAGGAACATAATTCAGGTCTGTACCCATGTTTATAGGCCTCTGTCAACCACTTGCTCTGAAGAAAGACAATTTGAGTCAACAATTTGTATTTTCCACTGAAAAAATGATGGGCAAATGAACCCTTTTTCATGTGTATTAAAACTTCAACAGTAAAAGGTGTTATGGGCAAGAGCTCTCTACCTTGTATAAGAACTGTAAGGACAAGACAGGAAGACACAGGCACATAACACAGCAAAGTGGGGCTCCCTCCAGATAGGAGCAAAGGAACTCACCACAACAAACGTATACAACATTTGGCAGGCTGTCATGTGCATCTCTTTGCTAGCAGCCCATTGCTTGGCACCTTAGGTATCTGGTTTTCTCTGGACTGAAGTAGCTTATTCATGTGGCCTGCTTCAGACACTGTTCAAAGCCAACTTGGCTTTGCTCTAGCCTTGCCTGTGTAGTCAGTTGCCAGCTTCATCTACCCCTTACCAACAGCAAGTCCTGAAACTTTCATGGCAGAAGACTGATGACTGTTACAGGACCCCTTTGAGATGTACAAACCAGAACCTTATCTGGTTTACAACATATCACACATTTCTTAATTTTGTCATACATAGAATCTCATGTTGCCATGGACTCAGGCTAGCTGTCTCCCAGTTTGGCCAAGCTATCAGTATATGATACTGTGACACCTTCATTAGGCTTCCAACATAAGCAAACAACTTAATCCAGCTTGTTAGGACAACCAGCTCTGGCTAGGATCCAGTAACACCTCCAATGCATTCCAGAACTAAGGCAATTACAAATAAAACTGCTAGTCAACATGGCCCAATGTTATAGGGCCACTTCCAGGTACAAATGAACTACCTACAAAAGCCAAGAGTGAAATCCAGGGGAGTTCAAACTTCCCCTGCCCAGTTCAGTTGGCTAGGCCAACCACAGAAGCTGTAGTTGTCTTCTCATCCTAAAGTGAGTTGCACCTCTGCCTACCTGGACAGTGCCACCATTGTGACCACAGATCTGTGTGGCAGCACTAGACATCCTGTCCCTTCACTGAAAACCATCATGTTCATTAGCACCCTCAGTCCTAGCAAGCCCTGACCTTCTCTATAATGGAGCACCTACAACAAGAGAAAAGTCTTCTTGGTTTCTAACCCCTGTGCCCCTCTTTCCTTCAGTTACTATCCCCCACTACTTTTGCAGGCTTCCTCTCCAGCCCCAGAAGCAATGTTAGTTCCCATGAAAGAACTCCCTGTTCCAAATGAAGCCCAGAAGCAGAGAGCAAGGGCAAGAACAATGGAACCTGTCACTGGCCCTGGGTCAACAAAAGCTGTGCTTGTTTTGCTTTCTTGAGAAGAGTCTTATGTAATTTAGGCTGGACTCAAACAAGGACCTTCTCACCTCAGCCTCCTCCAGGCTGGGATTGCATGTGCATCATCACAACCAGCAAAAGCCATGTTGAAACAGGCAAATTATGACACTGAAAGGTCTCTCACATAACTCAGAACCACATCTGAGGACTCCAGCAATGTTGGTCATGGAAATTCAGACCTGTTAGGGCTGGACTCTGTCCTGCTCAGGGCTGTTTGGAGTAAAGATTTCTACAAAGTAGTACAGTCTACTCGGCAGGAGAACGTCAAGACATGGCATGAGACTGCATTAACAACAAACTCATCCACTTTTCAATATCCTACATGTGAGACAGATAATACAGCACTTACAGTAAGCCTGGTGCATGGAGGGGCTTCAGTATTTATCTAAGATGTTCTAAAGAAGGGAATAAATCTCCTTAAGAAGCTGTTTCACCCAGGCCACATCCTTCTGAAAGTCCCAAGGCATCTCCACACCTCATCACAGTAAAAGGCAGCATACCAAGCAGCTCTATTTCAGAAAGTCTAGCCCTTCATACTATGCTGACATCTACATGGCCAGCTTGTTGAGCTGCCTCTTACTTAGTGAACACCTGCTGTAATAGCCTATTTCTTCTGGTTACAGCCTAGGATGGAATTTTCCCTGAAAGCATGTGAGAGACCTTTCAGTGTCATAATGTGGCCTGGGAGAAACAACCTCTTAAAGAGGTTGATTCCCTTCTTACAGCATTCCCTTCTTACACAATACGCAGGAGCATTGCAAGCAACTAAAAACTCATTTAACTCTGATTTAATATAATTGACATGTTTTATATTTTTGTCTCAGTCTGGCTAATTTATTACTTGATAAAAACTGGGAGAACTCATGCTCAGAGCACGTAAAGTTAATAAAATAGACACAAAGCCATCAGTGTTCACAGAAAGAGCACTTAGATTGAATCTTCATGGTAAATTTTCACACTGATGCCCAAACACCTCTAGAGTCTGCTCTAGAGTAATGCAGGCTGCAGACCAAAAAAAAAAAAAAAAAAAAAAAATTGTCCAGGGTGGTAATCCCTAACTACCTGCTGCCTCAAACCAACTATTTCTCATAGGCAACACAGGGCAAATATTTTATGTATGGTTATTCTCACAAGAAGTGATCCAGTATGTTACTTCCAATGAGAACCCCTATAAATTTCCAACCTGACAAGTCCCACCCCATCATCCGGTGAGCTCCCTGCTCTAATGAAATATGGATGCCATGCTGCCTGCATACTCCAGAGTTATCAGTCCAAGTTCTGCTTGTGGCAATTCAAGGGCAGCCCTGACATCACTTGATTCCAGGCCTCCACAGGGAACACTAGTGCCTCACTATCTACCCAAAGGATCGAGACACAAAGCAGTGTCCCATATGAGGGCACCATTATCACATTCAGAGCCCTGAGTACTACTACAGATAGAAGCAAAGGAGCCCATCAGTCCCTTCCCTCCATTCAACTGTAACCACCACATGACCCTGTTGATTATCCAGGCTTCCACTGCCCTGCAAGAGGTACACAATGTAAGTTTAGAAGGCTGCAGTGCTCAAGTTTGCAAGTCATAGACACCGTGGGAGGCCCCCAAAGTCATATCTGACCTTTTATAATGCTGGAAGCCTGAGTTATTGGGCCTCTTCCTTTGCCCTTCTGCCTGATTTGCCACCATCCTAGTCCTGAACAAACATAGCTACTTGCTACATAAGTGTACACTTGGCAATTACTTCCTCATCAGACATGAGGACCTCCAGTATTTTTGGCCCACTCAAGTTACAGTAAGACATCCAAGCTGAGACATGCACATTGAAGATATGACACTGAATTACAAGTTTACTATGAGAAACAAAGAATTTCCCAAAAGGTAGCACTGCCTTCTATGAAGTGTTGACCCACCCTCTTCTCCAGAAGTTCCTCTTGAACTTACAAAGTTTATGAAGGAAATCCAGAAGCATCCAGGGCTCTAACATCAAGGGCTAGGAGAGAACTGCAAGATGCACTTGTCTGTTTCCCAAAGCACCTAGCTCAGTGGTTCCCTACAAGGAGCCTTCTTGCTCCTTGGAAAAATCCTCAGGGGGCAAAAAAAAAAAAAAAAAAAAAAAAAAAGCAATAGACATCTTCCTTTTATCACAACTGGACAGGAATCCCAAAACCTAGGTGCAACCGTGAAGTGTCAGCCCACCATGAAGAGTCACCAGGCCAAGCCATCAGTACTAATGACAGAGTCCTGACTTGCTTTCATCTTAAGACACTTGGAGTGTCAATGAGCACTGTGTGTATGACCATGGACCATTCACTTCAGGGGCTGAGACTTAGGCTTTACAGGTAACTGATGAATCTGATGGCATTTTCATGAAGAGGTATAGACAATGCATGGCATCAGTGCTGTCTTACAAGCTATGACTTGAGAGCATTGTCCATTCTACTTCCTACTTGGACCAGCCTGAAGCACTGGTCCCAAGACTTAGACCCTAGGAACCGAAGCTCAGATATTGTGTGTATTAAAACAAGTTCCCCTCTTTGTCCAGAAATAAGTAGCAGACCTGACTCAAATCTCCCATAATTGTGGCATCCATGAAACTGTAGAACTAGCCCTTAATTTCCATGTAAGACAATCCTGTCTTTGTAAAGGACAAGTTCATGAGGTTGCTGGCACTGTGTTGGAATCACAGAATGCACATCGAGATGGCATCCTAAAGACCCTGCAGCAGGATTTCCTCAACAGGATGTACACAATTCGAAGTTAAGGGGGTGTGAACTCAGGTCATCAGAGCCTCAGAAGTGTTAGGTACAAACCTATGGAATCGAGCAGACCAGGCATTCTGATGCAATACTTGGAGCATTAAGCAGGCTGACTGTCCAGCAGACCAAGACAGCAGAAAATAAAGGGGGGAAGGAAACTTCACAGGATCTTTTACAGAGGATGATCAAGGGCCGGATCAGCTGAAAAAGTGCTACTCTTGGCAGGGCTCCCTGGTCTACAAGGGACTTTTGATGTTAAAGGAGACCTTCTATGGTTGCTTGCCCAGCTCAAAGTCAGGTGGACCTGCTCTTCAGTTGAGTTTGGCTCTGTGTAGGGTCAAGGGGGAGTTTGCGGGTTGTCAAGGAAACCAAGAGGTTTCCCAAAGTGTTTGGGAAACTTTGAATCCTGACCTATCAGGACACAGGCTGCATCTGCACAGAATCAGGCAAAGTGTCTCATCTGTCATGAATTAGGTTTACAGATGAAGCTCAAAGAACAGGACCTCAGATATGCCAGCCTTCTCCCTGACCATGGAGAACATCTGAAAGCACATGATAAAAAGAACTTATTGGATATGGAATGTTAACCTCAATGGACAGATGTCCCCCTAGAACTCTAAACAGCTCACCATAAAGGAAGCCACATTTGCCAGCCAAACCCTCCCCTGGATCTTCTATCTTTATGTCTTTATTAATTCAAGCATCAGAGGCAGAAATAGATCTGGCACAAAGCCAAAGAACAGATGTCAAGAGAGAAGCAGCAGTTATAGCCATACACAAATTCATAGGGACAGGCTAAGAAACATGCTTGACCCTTCAAACAGCAGCTTATCTTTTTTCTAAGCAGTTGGCATTGCAGAAGTATTAGTAAGACTCTGTCCTACCAAAGTACTTGCCCCGAGTCCCTGAACTTCAAAGGGTGACCAAGGATACATCCAAGACAGGAAGGACAGTAAGTTATAATAATGCAATTACATGCCTCAGTGGATCAATTCACAAAGGCATTTCAGAAGATTCTCTTTAAGCAGAGTCATAATAGATGAGAAAAAATATTGAGAAAAAAACTTCATTAACTGAGTCCACAGTACATCTGAAATAGGATGGAGCACATGGCATCGACCACTATTCTATAATGATTCACATTGTCTGAAGATTAATTCTCAAGCATCATTTCCTAAGAGCCTTATAAAGGCTAAGACCCCTTTGCCTTCTATGTAAAGCACACCATTGCTTTGTATGTTATACCTCCAGACAGTTGCACCTATCACAATTGATGCTACTGTTTCTTTGTTAGCAGCAAGGAACATTCAATTTTCCCACTGAAGCCAACACAAACAGGCCAGGTCTAGTACCTCCATATGTCAGGCTTTGCTAAAGTATTGTCTATTCATGGCAGTTTTCCTGGATGCTGGTTCTAATGTCTGTGATATTCCAGATGTGTATGTAGAAATCTGTAGATCTTTGATCTATTTTTACTTTAGTGGGAGATGCGTCTAACAAATGTATAGATCTTCTAGTGTTCCTCCAATCTTAACCACCATGGAGAGGCCCTGGATATCTCAAAATGTTCTCATCTTGCTTTCCAATCACCATTTAATACAGACTTTCCCATGGTCCCTTGGTAATCAGACATACAAATGGTTGGTCATGGTGTGCAGGGAGCAATAGGAGAGCACATGGAATCTATGTTACAAAACCACCTAACTGCAAAGAGCCCACCCTAGGAAGGTGATCTGACGGACCTTGGTAGATGCAAAAGTTACATTTCTTGTTATATATGTCACATGCTTTGTCTTGTTCTTAACCATCCAGCAGAAAAGTATAAAAACAAGGTATAAAAAGTAAAACCATATTAATATGCTGAGCAGCAAAAGGGTCAACAACTTGACATTGCCAGTCATGTGGATAACCCACTACTACTATAGACTACTAGACTATATTGAATTACTTTGCTGAACTTATGCACATACAATATATGAATGGCAAAGGAATACACATCTGACAAAAGTAAAGGGAGTATAAAAGGACCACTTTGTGAAAAATATATGTATATACAAAATAGCATAGATATACACTACTTTTAGTTCAGTATAAAGTTTTAAGTGTTTATATAAGAGATCATGTCTACATCTTATACTATGAATTGCTACAAAGACAGTACACAATGTATTATTGTAACTGTCCTACTAACCTGTTTTGAAACTCATTGCTACTTTAATTGTTTAAAAAATAAAAATAAAAATCTAGGATTGAGCAGGACCAAAACAAAGCTGTAGATGGCCAGCCCAGTCACCAGATCTACCTTGTCTGTCAGCCACAGTGGCCCACTCCCAGTGCAGCTCAGTTGGAAACATTCCTGCTACAGGACAGCTTAAAAAAATGGAACATCCTCAGACACCACGCACAGATGACTGTGACCATTACAAGGGTCATAAGCAGTAAGCTGACTGATGCCTGCAAAGGGACTACTGGTCAGAGATGGGCCTGTGCAGTTTACCATCATGGCTCGATGCCATGGTGATATCAGTTTGCTCTCCAGAGCTCACATATCCTCAGCTCTGACAACTTGAGGCAAGTGCACCCTGATTGTCATGTCTCCTACCTCCCACAACCCATATTTTCTCAAGTAAAAATATTCATAGAAACTATGAGTTTTACAGACAAGATCATACCAGGCAGATCTAATGCACAGGAGGCAAGAGGACTGCTGCACTGTAGTCACCGTTCATCATGAGCTCCCGTGAGCCCCTGGGATTTGGCTGACCCACTAAATGTTTAGTCCATTCATTTGCTGTGGTAATGAGTTAGGAAACTCAGATAAAGGCTGATCCAAAGTCATGACATGAGCAGAAAAGACAAGCTGCTTCTGGGAGCAGGAGCCTCAGATGCAGAGCCCAGCCTTCATCAGTACCTTCTAGCATGGTTCCCAGTATCGTCTCCTGCCCACCTCACCAAGACAGGATGAGCCAGCATGAGGAATCTTGCTTCCAAGCCTATATAGCTGTCACCTGGGCTTTAATCAGCCTTACAATGGGGACCTCAGAGCTTTGCTGAGATGCAAAGAAAACCTCCATAGGTGAGGGTGACAAAGAATCCCAGAACAAAGAGGCCTAGGCCTTCTCCTTAAAGTTCCTAGAAGGACACATCATACACTCCCCCCTTGAAAACGTATCTTGAACTATGCCACTAAGGACTTTATGGCTTGAAGCATCAAGGGCAGATAATTGCCCTTCACCAGGAGAAGCTACTGCATGTAGCCAACAGTGTCATCTGGTTAAAACTCTGTTATGGGGCTCTCCCTCCTCCACTTCCCTTGCTGTGTAGGGTTTTCACTTTGATACCATCCCATTTATTGACTTGGTATTTCTCATATAATTTGAACTCTGTTCAGAAAGTTCTTGTCTATGCCCATCACTAAAAATTTGGCCAATTTTATCTTCCAGTAGATTAAGTGTTTCAGTATTAGATCTTTGATCTCACTTTAGTGAGTACATGGCAAGATGGATCTGTCTTCTGCATTGAACTAGGGATAGCCAGTTTTATCAGCATCCACTGCTATGCAGGTGGTCTCATCCAGGGTGTGTTCTTGGCCCATTGATCAGAGACCAGGTGATTGAATATCTAGGGTTTTCGCATCCTCTATTCTACCTCATTGATCTAGCATACCTTTCTGTGCCTGCACTACATCATTTTTAATCACCAGCTCTGTGTAACACTGACTTTACTCATGAGGCCTGCTTTGCTCATTACCCAAGATTGTGGCAGGTACACTTCAGACAGGACTAGTTTCTAGAATATACACAAAACTCAAATTAGACCAGCCAAAATAAAGGATCAAAAACTTGGCCACTGAAATGAATACACACCTCAAAGCAAGGTAAATAAATATGAAAAACATGTTCAACAGCACTTGCCATTAAGGAAATGCAAATTAAAATACAGATTTCATCACACTCCAGAAAGAATGGCAGACAAATCAAAGGCTGGTGAGGCTGTGGCAGAAAAGGCACCCTCCAATGTTGGTAGTACAACCACTATGAAAGTAAATATGGATATTTCTCAAGAAGCTAAACACAGTATCATTTCACCCAGGTATTCTTTTTAACAGTGAGTTAAAAACATTACAATGCGACATGCATACTGTTAGCGCAATTCAGAACACATGGGCCTTGGATAGACAAAATGGATAAAGTGCGGCGTTCACAATGTCAAGTGAGATAATCAGGCACAAGCTTAAATACTATGATTTCTCCGAAGAGAAGCCCAAAGTATAACCCAAGAGTAAAATAGATAAAAACGAAATGGAGAAAGATATACTGAAAATGGGGAGACCACCAAGGGACAAAGGAAAGGAAAGGGATGTTAGAATTTGGATGTCTCATGCATATGTAACCAAGCACCTATAGTAGTCATTGTGGTATCCCAAACATGTACCGGTAAATTAGTAACACACCTCAATGTGTTACTGCTCCATGCACTCTGAACCTGACACATGGGAGTCACTCTTCCACTTGCTGCTAGGGAACCTAAACTCAGACCCCTCACTGCTCATTCGCTGCTTCATTCCCATCAGATAAATACTGCAGGTTAAAGAATCCTTGAACTTATACTTGCAAACTAGCATAAAAGCCCACTGGAGTGAACAGGACAGCTCAGCAGTTGGAATTTTTGCTCAGAGGGAGTGAGAAGCTTCACGCTGACCTCCAGTAGAAAGGCTAACTGTATCACAAAGTGTTGGTTAAGTTCTAGTGACAAGGTCCCACTGGCTGAGGCCACTTTCTGAAGAAATGAGAGGATTCTTTCTGAAGAATCCAGGATACTGCTGTTGATGTAGCAGCCTTTTCACAACCATGACAGATGGAGCAAGACAAGAAGGGTGTTGGTGGCCAACAGCAATCCAGACCTTCCTACCCAAGGGTGGGACAGGCGTGACAAGCCAACATGTCACATCTGTTAGAGATGCTTAATAAAGGACTTAGATATCTTCAGATCAGTACAGAAAATTGCTGGTGGCTACCTAGAGTTGAGCTCACTTCCATTTTTTCTACCCACTAAGGACTACTCAAAACTAAGGCATAATGTGATTGCAGCCGTGACATGGAAGCTGTTCCTCCAGTTTTCAGAGTATTGCCTGGCATCTGCTCCCTGGACAAGCTTTAGGTCTTAGTTTTTTTTAATTCTGACTAAATACCAAGCACAGGGGCACATACCTATAATGCCAAGATTATAGGCACAAGATTGAGGCACAAGGACCATATAAGTTTCAAACTGCATCACATAGCAAGAACCTGTCTCAAAAAAGTTCTTGTAAGGTATGGTGGCACATGCCTGTAATTTCATCACTTGGCAGGCTGACACACCTTGAGTTCAAGGCCAACCTGGGCTATATAGCAAGACCCCCAACTCAAAAAAAAATTCTTATGGAGAACAAAAGCTTGTACCCAAGGTCACAGGAGTATGTCATACAGGCCCATGCAACACAATACTGAAAAGGTCGCCCTGTGCAGACCCCTGGTGAGGGCAGTTCCTGTAAACAGAGCAGGCGCAACGCTGCCCCGCCTGCTCAGCTGCAGTCTTCCCGACAATGGAAGACATTTCAAGAGGCTTATGAGGTTGGTAAAAAGAACATGTTAGCCCAGAGTGTAAAGATTTTTTCCAGAAGATGAGGCTGAAATGAGGAAGACTTCCTCATGGTCCAAAAATGGCTCAGTAGAATAAGCGCTTCTCTGACAAGAGCAAGGGCCCGAGTTCAATTCCTGATCCTGCCAAAAAAAAAAAAAAAAAAAAAAAAAAAAAAAAAAAAAAAAAAAGGGGGGGGGGGGACAAGTTTTCAGCCGGAGTTGACTACCCGAGGGACGGCCTTTAGCACCACCTTGTGGCCATGTGGCATAACAGCACACCCTAGAGCTCGGAAGCCCGTGGAAGCTTCTTTCAGTCTTGGCTGTCACTCTAGGAAGACCCTGTGCACCCTTTAACAATGAGACCTCAAGGTATTTATCAATCTTTCTCAAGAGGGGAAATATATGTCATTCCTTTAGGGAGAAAAAGACAAATTTGGGATTTGAGAGTTAGATGGCAGGGCTGCTCCCAGGAGGTATAGCAGCCACCCACCACTGAAAACGCAGTGTCTAGTCCAATTCCCAGGAGCCTTCAGCCTTGGAAGAGCCTTGCACATCACTGGCTCCAAATTCACCAATCACAGAACTGTCTGCAGAGGCAACTCTTACCTGTGATTTGAGGGGAAATGGACTCCGTATTTCAGTCTACGTTATTGGGGATGAGTAACTGGCAAACAGGTCAGCTGTAGCAGAGGCATTCAGTATGGTGACAGACTCCTAGACTCCCTGGAAAAATGCATTCTCGGATTGCTCCTTCATCTCACTTGTCTCCACCATGTCCCTTTATCCTCGTGTCCTACAGCCAGCTAGTTTGCCAGCAAACCTGATGCCAGCCAGGCCTCTAGGGACTCAAGTAGTCTTGGGGTTCCAGGGCCATCCTTCCTCAGGGCTATCCAGTGTCATGCAGTCCCAGTGGACAACTTGAGGGCAGTGACCATCTTCCACAGAGCAACTTCCTAGTCTTTACAGTGGAAATCAGGGTAGTTTAGGATTTCAATGCAAGGATGTGAGGTTGAGTAGAGGATTTGTGCCCAAATGGCTATTCCCAGAGCAAAGACCACACACCCTCTGTCCCCCAGGACACTCCTGGAGCTCTAGCATTTGCTTCTTCAATATGCTGTTGTTCTTCTTACATTTGGGTTCATTTGTGCATCTGCTTCCTGACCCTTCAATACTCCACCCTTCTGCGACACTTTGCTAAGAGAGCCCCTCCCCATGAGACGACCCATGACTGTCTGCAGCTTCCTTCCCAGTGCCATCTTGTACATCCCCTGTAGCCACTTGGCATCTGGGTGTTCCCGAGTGTGTTGTAAATGCACCTGCTGACCTCAGCCCAAGGGTTATTCTGCCCCATTTGACTGACTCATGTGATTCTCTGGCCAATAGCACAAGGCCTTTTAAGGGCTTCCCAACTGCATCCATCTCGCAGCATGAGGATAATGTTCACAAGTGGAGTTATGTGGAGTGTCCCAGGGAGGATGAAATGCACCACCTGACAAGGAGGTACACAGCTATCAAGCTGTATAGAACTTGCAAGTCTCTTTCTGGGTCCCGTCAACAAGTGGCCCTGGCAACCTAAGCAATGCATACCACTGCTTGGGGCATTTTTATTTTGTGCACTCACTGGAATGACAAGAAGCCATCTGCTCCTCTGGGGAAGCATCCTGGTTATCAATACACACAGCACTACCTCAGCTTGGCCTTTGAAATTTTTTGGTTAAAAGGATTATGTGTATCACACAAGGCTTAAATATGCATCACAAATTCCTCTTAAAATTCACTTGTCGTGCAAGAAAAGGATAAAGGAGTTCCTGTGTTTCATTACTTTTCTTCTGCCACATGAGCAGTAAAGAAGCCCAGCAGCAAGGGACACAGATGCAGTATGGTTTAAAGCCCAGAGCCATACAAACATAACAAAACAGTTTGATATTTCTCAGTGGCTTCAATGTATGTTTTAATCACTCCAATGCACTCATAATAGCACAGATAGCAAAGACAAAAAAAGCCAAGAATTTTTTCAAATCTAGTGCTGCCTGACAAGAAATATGACAAAAGTGCATTATCCTTAATGAGAAGTCAAGTTACTGGCCATGGGTGGTCCCACCTGGCTGTAGTCCCTGCCAACAGCACCCCCCGCGTGAGGCCTGGTGATCTGCAGTCCTAAAGGCCACTCAGTATGCACAGGTTCAGAAATTATTTGCACATCAGCTGTGCCCAGTGAAAGTCTTGGTAACTCTGGAGAATCTCATGCTAGCAAGGTAGAGTGTATTATGCCTAAAATAAGCAAATACTTTTTTAGTTCTAGGTAGAGGGAGAACACCAGCTGGCCATGGACACCAAGCCTTGATAATGGCATTCCAGCTGAGCCCAGAATCTTAGCATTGTCAGAATAGAGGTGCCCAATAGCCTTTGATTTAGCCATTTTGGTGGAGGAAACATTCTAATACACCCCACATACCTGGACATAACTGGAATGATTTAGACCCCAGAAACTAAAATGCAAAGTCTGTCTTCATTCCACAAGCTCACTCACCAATAGACTTGTGCTGAGCCCCTGGGGGGGACTGGGGACAACACTCAAGGTGAGGCTGGTATTTTCCAGCCATAGAGATGACCCAGGCAATTCCTGAGCTCTGGGGAACATGCATGCTCATACACAAGAGTCTTCTGGCCAGGGAGATGGCTCAGTGGAATAGGTACTTCCCTGGCAAGAGTCTTCTGAAGAGAAGAGGCTACTGTTGCTCTGCCCCAACTCTCAGAGCATGAGGCTCAGATGCCATTTCATAGGCTGGGCTGCTGAGGAACATTAGGAAATGCTCCTAAAGTCAGACAAGATCTTTCTGAGGAAGGAGTCATGCAAATCAGCATCTGGAAGAGAACAAAACTATCAGAAGATCTGCTGCATACATCTTCAGAAGAGACGATCCAGGCTGAACATAGATGCTGCAGCCAGCACTCTATGAAGAGAATCATTTAGGGCATCTTAAGGCAAGATGATTTTACAGAAACTGGAAAAGTAGAGCCAAAATGGCTCAAAAGAACAAGTGAAATCTATGAGGAGCTTGGTGAAAGTGTTCAATGTTAGGGGGAGCTGCTTCAGGATTTGGGGGACCCATCAGCACCCTGCCTGTGAGTGAAGTTCTTAAAGCCCATTACGGCTTGTGGCTATGTGTCCCCTGCAAAGCCCCATGTGTCCATGTCATTTTTCAAAGGTTGCTGTGCACAGCATACCTGACCCTGAATTATGAGTATGGTGACTGGATTAGTCCACTGATATGACTGGTATAGATTTGAGTGTGACTGGATTTACTGAATATGGAGCCTGGGTGGAATAAACAGTGAGTGAACAGGGAATACAGGCTCACTGCTTCCTGCCTCCTTGGCCATGTCCGTCGGCCATGCCACCTTGCCTTGGAATCAACCGACAATGGACTGAAACCTAACAAAATAAGCTGAGACAAACTTTTCCTCCTGTACCTGGTGGATGTCATGCATTTTGACCCAGAAAACAAGTCATTTAATCCATCAAGGTATGGATAGGCTCAGTCCCTTCCAAATGGAAATACATTTATGTGATGTGAGAAGTGCAAGGCTTAAATTCGAATATGGAGACATCTTTCAACTTTTGCTTCAAATGAAGCCTCAAGTTTCACTAGAGACAATGTATATACCTTGGCATATGTGTCTTCATTTTGTCTACTGGCTTGAGACAGACTGCGATTAAGAACTCTGGACATTTCAAAGCAGCCCAACATTCAAGCTGTGCCATTAGCACTGCTGTCTTTAGCCAGTCCTTCTGTGATAGCCTCAGTGCCTAGTGGGAATCCACTAGATAGTTAAACAGGAACCCACAAGAGTTATATTGGCTAACATTTAGAGGTCAGAGGTTAAAGGCCCAATACCTTGGTAAAAACCCTCTCTCACCTCAGATCAGACTGTCAAGGCCCTTCCCACAGTTATGCTGGGCCAGTCCTCAGGCTTTATTATTAGTGGTTCAATCTGGTGAGAACATGCTACATACACTGGATGGCAGAGTCCCATCAGGCCAAACAAGCTGTCCAATCCGTCATCACTGTAGTGTGAATGTGTTAAAATTTAGTCATGCCTGGTAGTAGTTTCCTGTATGGGGCCTTAGCATCAGTTCTGAGTTCACATCTCGTGGGAAGGATCCAGCACATACACCCTACCTACCTTGCAGTCATCCTAGAGCCCAGTTGAGTGGTGCTCCTAGCTGGCTGTCATGGGATACTGATTCACACATCTAGGGCTCTTTTCCCTTGACTAGGGCATTTACAAAAAAAAAAAAAAAAAAAAAAAAAAAAAAAAAGTCTCCAGAAAGCTGTCAGGCTAAGCTCTAAAGCTCTACCTGGAGGAATTTTCATTTTGAAAGAAGGTGAAGAGATTCTGACACTAGGCTAGGAGGTAAATGATTTTTTAAAAATATATTTGATATAGGATCTCACTATGGAGTGCCAACTTATATAATCCTATTTTCAGCCTCCAGTGCTGAAATTACAGGCATGTACCTCGGTGTAATCTTGGTGGATGGTGAGGCATGTGGTTTCTGGGATCAAACCCCGGTCCCTGTGCTTGTCTAAGCAGGTGTTTCATCTGCTATCTCACCAGCCCTGATAAAGGATTCTAAAAGCAAAGAATTGAGTCTACTTCAATTAGACTTTCTAGGCATATCCAATTAGGCCAAATACAAGTCAAGCCTCTCTCAAAGCTGCCATGCTCCAGAGCCCCACAGCCAGTCCATTTGGATCATGTCCTGCTTTGACTTTTGCCCCAGTTGCCTCTTTAGAGATCACAACAGTGATGCTTGGAATAAGGGCAATAGACAATCCACAATGAGGGAAAGTTGAGCCTCTATCCAGCCTTTGATGGCCACCTCCACTCAAATGCAGAGCTTTCATCAAGCACTGAGGTGCTCATGGAGACACCATGTTCTTGGCGAAGGACCAGAAGAGCTGTAGAGCTGGACCTTCAGACACCTAAGGGGCAAGGCAGCCTCCCCACCATCCAAAGACCACACAACAGTACTGTTCCCAAAGCAGTGTGACACCTCACCCCCAGGCTAAGGCTGCCAGTCTATCGACACAAGGGCTATTTTCTGTCTTCAACTTTTTCTTGCAGAACCATGAACAGTTATCACCTGAGCACTATGATTCTGCCAGTCCAAAACTAAAAGCAAAACTAAGCAGAGACTAACACTCATGCCCGATTTCCCTATTTAAACTCTACCCTCATTGCTAGTAACCAGGTGAAATTAATCTTCAGTTACCATCAGTTTCCCGATTAGTAAGAGGGGCTAGGAGAGCAACCATGCTACCTGTCAAGAACTACAAGTGGACAAACTATTTTGACAATAAGCTTGGTGTGTAAGATTTGCAGGACTCCTTGTTTCCAAGATTTTGCTATCACAAATTATGCTGCTATACACATAGGTACACACATATCACTATGATATGTTTTCAGTTCCTCTGGGAAAATTCCCAGTAGGGGGATAGCCAGCTTAAATGGGATTTCCAGTCCTACCCCTTTGAGGAGTCTCCAAGATGCCCATCACATGAGAAATGGTTGAAAAAGATATGGTATTTCTATATAATGGAGTATTACTCAGCTATTAAGAATGATAAGCTTGAAGCATTTATATTGAAGTGGATGCCACTTGAACTTATACTTGTAAGTGAAATAAACCAGACACACATGTGTAAATATCGTATAGTCTACCTAGTATAAGAAGCGAAAATATATACAAATAGAAATGTACAACAACAAACAATTGAGTCAGATAAGGCAAAGTGAATGGCATGTGCTGCAGGGTACTAATCAGCTTTTCTTCTGGATGGTTAACAACAAAAGGTCACAGATCAAAATAGGAGAAATAGAAGAGCCTCAAGCCAGCCAACATTTTGACCCTAGCCTTTCAAGGTCAACGAAGACTCAGGACATAGGTGAACCTGTACTGCAACATCATGAAACTCAGTGGATCCCGAAATTTCCTGAACAAGGAGATTATGGAGCCACAGAGGAAAGAGATCAAAGTTCTATAGTGTGCCTGGGGAGAGTCACATGGAGAGAAAACTTTCTCTCAGGCTCTCACAGAGAGCAAACTGGTCAAGCATTAGCCGTGACTCATCCACATGGATGACACAAAGGATCTACAGAATAAGGAACAAGATTACAAGATAAACCCTGAGGGGACTTCACTGACCTCATCAGAAACAAAAACTACATGTTTTGGTATATAGATCTTGCTTTATCTAGGTCTTAAACATCCAGCAGAAAAGTATAAAAATGAGGAATACAATGCGAGGCCATAAGTTGAGCTGTAAATGGCTACGGTCGACAACTTCTTCAGATAACTATTGTTGTGGAATGCTGGACTGTGTTGTCGAGTTCAGGCACCTAAATTGGTTGAATGACAATGGAGTGCCCAGGTGTAGACAAAGGAAGGGGTATCGAAAGGAATCATGGTGTGTGTGTATATGGACACTACAGTTGGGATAGATAATGCCGTGCTTCTACATAATTCTATTAGAGGCAAGATTTGCACTAATGGTGGTTGGACAGGATATTATGTTGGCTTCTAGTACTATGAACAACCACTAGGAAAATAAGGTAGGAAGTATTATTGAATCGTTGATATAATTCGGGTATAAAAGATAAGTAAACTGCTACACTCTTAATTTACTGATAGGAGACATCTGCTATAATGTCTGTAAGTATAATATCATGTACGATACCAAAACATTATGAAAAAGTTTGCAATGTATTAATTTATCGAATCTGTCCTGTTAAGATGTCTTAAAACTGTTTCATTGATATTTGTACTTCAACAAAATAAAGATGAAAAATAAAAATCAGTCCTTTCTAAAACTAAAAAAAAAGATTTGCAGGACTGGAAAATATCTCCAATTAGGATCAGATGAGTTATTTGGCTACACTCCTGTGAGAAGGTACCCAGTCTACACATATGCTTCATAATCTGTCCCTAAATCTGCTTCCCTGCAAGATGGCCCATTAGACTCTTTGCCATCTAATAAATTAGTTTTCTAGGCTTTTACTGAGCCTATGCACAGTAACCATTAGCTCATCTAACAAGACCTAAACCCAAAGGACGGAGAGGAAAAGACTGCAGTAGGTCTAATGGGCAGAAAGGAGCAACAAGGTCTCCATGGTGACCATGCCTTGCTCAGAGCAAATTAATTCTGATCGACAGACATACAGTATAAGATAAATGTCAAATCCCAGAAGGATTTGTTCAGCTATACCCAGGTTGGGTACAGAGTGCCAATGGCATGCATGTCACAAGGATCACAGACCCAGGTTGTCCTCCAGGTGAGCTCTAGTACATTACAGAAAACCCTTCCCAGTCCCTGTCATGGCCCAGAGGGATGAATTTGTCATCTCATGGAAGAGTTATTGGAATTTTAATTAATTCCAATCTACCACTTCCAGTGCAACTCAAAGCAGGAATTAAGACACTAAGGAATAAGTTGTGGGGAGCTGAGGACCCAAAGCCCAGCCATGATGGCTAACTGGAACAAAGACCTTGACTCAAGTGAACCCAGATTTTATTCTTTCATGAAGGGAGTGTCTCAAGAATGGGTGAGAATTGCAGAAAGCAGGTGAGTACTGTGAGCTGTGCTAGGTAGAAGACCTAAAAACCTCTGCAATATGCCAAGAGAAGCCGGGCGTGGTGGCGCATGCCTGTAATCCCAGCACTCGGAGGCTGAGGCAGGAGGATTGTTGTGAGTTCAAGACCAGCTTGAGCTACAAAAGTGAGCTCAAAGCCAGCCTGAACTGCATAGCGAGACCCTGTCTCAAAAAGACCAAAAAAAAAAAAAAAAAAATATGCCAAGAGAAGGGCATGAAGAGTAATCTGCATAACACACCTGGGATACCAACTAATGTTTTGGAGTCTGTGCTTTGGCTACAATGTGTTTTTTAAGCTCCAGAAAATAGTCTCTACTGGACCCTTCTCCCCTACCTGGAGCCTCCTCCCTGAGCCAGCTAAGAGCCTACAGGGAGAGCAAGGGCAGTGACCACGGCCTCTGGCACCATTGTGGCCACAGGGACAACTGCAAGCAGGTAGGCAGGAGGCTTCTACTCCGTCAGCCGCAGCCATGAACTCAGTGTCCCTTCTGTTCCCAGATCCTGCCTACTCCTAGCTCCCCCTGCCCCTCCTGCCAAGGGGCATTGTCCTTGCAATCCTTCCAGCCCACACATCCAGCTGGAACCAAGAAAAGGTACTAGCCACCGGCTGTGGTCTGGGTACCCCCCAGGCATAGTTCCAGCTGCCAGGGAGGTCTCTGAGCACACAACCCTGGAGAGAAGCCTTCATGGCCATTGCGAGGGTCTGGCTTGGGGCTGCATTACAGCCGCTGCCTTCGCCCAACTCCCAACATCATGACAAGGGACCATGGTCCCCTGGCTCCAAGCTCTGCCTACCCATAGGCCCTCAGTTTTGCTGCATCATGGAGTATGGTAAGAGGCTGGGTGGGCAGAGGGCCAGGCCTACTATCTCCTTTGGCCTTTTCTTAATGGTACTAGGGCTTGAAACTAGGTGCTTGTCCCCAAGCTCCACGCCTTGCCCTTTTTACTTTTGGAAGCCCAGGCTTTGAGCTGGGGGGTGGAATTTGACCTCTGTCTTCCTGCCTCAGCCTCCTCGAGCCCTGGGGTGACAGACACACCAACACACCCACCTGTCTACGGTGATTTTCAGTTCCTGTTCCTTGAGACTTTGCTCCTCACTCCATGTCCTTTCAGTGACATTGTCCTCCCCCTCAGCACCCCCTTCTGTTAAGTTCCTAACAGAGGGTTGTTTGTGCCCTAGCTCCTGGGCCCTCCTGGCATCCCTCCACCCTCATCCCAATCCTGTCCTTGCCCTTGCTGCCAGTGCCCCCATTGCAGGTCAAGGTGCTGACACCAAGCCTTCAAAAGAAAATGGAATGACATCAACTCTTGTACCCAAACTAATAGGTCTATGCCTAGGCTAGTTTTGTTTACCTCAAGACACTAGTGGATATGGATTTCAAATTCAAACTGCACAGCAATGGACAACTATTGATTTCACCTGAAGTAGATAAAAATCACCAGGGAAACATACATCCTTATGCCAACTGCCTTGACCCTTTGAGCTCAGCTGTTGCTCCAACAGAACAAATGAACTCTTTAGCACCCATACCACGCAGGGCTTTCCTGTACAGGATGCTTGCTAACAGCAGCCTTTGTGCTTTTCAGATCTGTTGTCCATGAAGTACAGCTCTCAGCTGAGTGTATCTGAAAGCAGGAGCACACACCAAGCTTTCTCAGTCCCTGAAGATAAAAGATGAGAGCCTCAGGCTGCATTCTAAGCCAGTGGTGGCATTAGTGTAGGAACAGATTTGTTTGGTGTTTCTTAAATTGCATTTTTGTAGATGCCAAGTCTTGAACATTAACACTGACTATGGAAAGAAAAATGAAAAATTGAATAGGCATTTGGTTGAGTCCCCTAATTTACAAACATTCAAGTTGCAAACTTCTTAGATGTGAAGAGATCTAGCATTAGGAACATTTGTAGATGTGAACATCTAAAAGGCCATAAAAACATTAATCATGTTCTACATGACGTTTTTGCCTGTCACCATGAATGAGATTTTTGAAGAACCTTGGTCATAATTTATAAAGTTCACAGATTTATGATGTATGAGGAATCTGAGGTCTTCAACAACTTAGTGTCCCTTATCTGGGAGGAAGTGCAGCTATTATGTAACACAAGGAGCTTACTAAAGAAGTCTTGATGTAATTAGATGGCCAAGTAGAAGATAAAAGGATGAGAGGAAGATATAACTGAAGAATCAAAGAGATTCACAACCTAGGAAATGGCAAGGAGCCTTGAGGCACAGTTGGAGGCACAGAGCTCCGGCATGAAATGATACAGGTGGCGGTGGCCACTCACAGTGCTGTCCAGTGACAATCACCCAAGAACAAAGCTACTGTTTGGCCATTGATGAGTCATTTCTAAGAGGGTTGACAACTGCAAAAAACTCTGCGTCATTCAACATGTGAGGGCCAAGTCCCATCCAAGTCCCTTCCATTTGCCTGTTGGTCCTTAAGGTCTGCTATCTCCCACCTACCCTTTCTCCAGTTAGCTCTTGTCCATTTGCTCCATGCAGTTCCCTGATGCCAGGCCTACTATACTGTACCACTATTTTAAGGCAACTAAAATAGTCTGTAGCATTTTGGGTTTAGCCTCATTTTACATTGTATGTGTGTCAAGGGTATGTTAAGACTTCATCAGTTTTATTTCATTTTGTTACAAAGAAACCTGACTTAATGTCTTCCTAGAACAGAACTCCTAAACTGGTGACTTACTGTAATGGCATGGCAGGTCACTCCAGGAGGCCTAGACACAGTGGTTGGAGACTAAATATAATGGAAAGTGTTAGATATTCTTCAAAGTGAATGTATGTCGCACAGCAAGCTGCAATGGCATTTAGCCAACCAAAGCAGTGCTTCATAACCAGGTGAAACAAAGTTCATTGATGGGAATTGAAGTATTTCCAGTATTTCAGGTTTTGCAACCATCTTAAGTCACTGGACAGCTACACATAACAAAACATGGTAAACCTCTAATGGAGATCTTATCAAAATAGCTATATTGTCGGGAAGTAATCCTTTCATTTCTCACAGAAAAAAACTAAAACTATGCAATGCATCACCAAGACACCACCTAGCAGAAATACCATTAAAGATCAAGTTCTGTGCTCAACAAACAACAGCAGCTCACAACTACAGGTGTTTGAAAGATCTTGGAAGTGGCCAACTAAAATGCTTCAGCTAAGAATGCATTTAGAAAATCCTAGAACACCTGCAGGCAACCCTACAGAGCCATCGGGAAATGTGCGAGGAACTTACTAGCATTGTAGCAGTTGCAAATAAAAGTTTTAGAAGTATTTATAGTTCCTTAAAATGAGACAACCCTGAGTATTTGTCTCCAGATAAAGGCACCTAGCCTTTCCTGCTAACATTTTTGAAAGCTGAAAATGGAGCTATTTGGAATTTCAAGAAAATGATAGCTGGACAAATAAGTTCTGTGACCTGTGTGCAACAATTAAAATAGTGTTCAGGGGCAACAAAGACAGCACAGGCCGTAGTTTCAAAAATTAAATGCCTTCAGTATGGAATTGTCTACCAATAATTTTAAGTCCCTGAAAGCACTTGTGACTGTTTTTCTTCCTTTGTTTTGATCTTATGCTTGTGAGCAGCTGTTTTCCACTTTGAATTGCATCAAATCTGAGATGGACCAACAACCCAAGAACCGCAAGTGTTACTCTCAAACTAGCTAGGTAGGAACCAAGGTTTGACAAATTGTCAACATGCATACAACAGCAAAGGTCATGTTAATTGTGTAAATCCTTGCCAAATGCAAACTCCTACTGTTATAAGCAAACAGCTGTTTTTATCATTGAGAGCTGCATGTTAAGACAAAAAGTTCAGTCATGTTTTTCTGAAATAAAACAATACTCAGGTTGTACTGCAGCATTGGCACTTTGTGAGGTATGGAACAGGGCTGGCATTTGGGCAGTCTTGAAAAGGTTCACAACACTAATCTTTGCTCATCAGTGAGCCTTCTAAAGCTTTCCCCAAGAGTTCAAAAATGCTACCACACTTTCTCTAGTCTTTCATTCTCAAATACTCTTCCCCATAGCCCCCAACCCAGAGTAACCTGCTGTGAAATTCCTGTCACTAGCATTCTGGATTCGACACCTCTAACCTTCCGGGACCTCGAGTTTGGCATATATTTTGCTGAACTCCTTACTCACTGGGAGGCCTTGTACTATGTCCCTAATGCATATGAAATAAGATGGGCTCTACAACCAAAGTCATCCAGATTCTGCAGGTGCATACAAAGCACCAATGCCTTCATCCTCCCCAACCCAAGACATCAGCTTCCTTAAAAACATGAAGCATGTGGAAAATCAAGTTTGTAGCATTAGGATTCTCAGAGCCCATCAGGGGTTATAAGTATGAATTTCAGCCTTGGTCCCTGCCTTGCTTTCCCTGACATGTGCTGGCCACTCTGTCTGGAACATGTTAAGAACTTATTCGCAGATACGTAACCAACGTTAGGTTTGGCTCCATACCCCAAGACGTACTTTAAGCACCTTATCTGAAATCTAATAATTCTGCCAGCAATAAATCAGATTTGAATGTGTCAAGAAAGGTACACAAGTTCTATATCTCATTGTATCAATACATCCAGGACACCTCTAGCCAATAAATACATGTCTAGGAATACCTGGCATGCCATGCACTGTTCAACTCTAGTTGAACACTAAAGAATTTATCAGCTAACTTGCTATCACATCAAATCAATTTTGGTCACAGGGATTTGGATTTGCCACAGGAATGGCAAAATGAACTTTATAGCTTAAGGTGCCCCCCCTTTAATGTTGGGGTTTACTGATTCTTGTATTTCTTATGTACTATGCCATTCCTATTAGTCCCCTTCTAAGCACAAGTTAGTTGTCATTAATGAGCTATCCACAGAGGGAACTGTTTGGTTTGCTGCCTTACACCAGATATATAGCATTGTGCAACGTTACTTGGGGACTCTTAATTCCCCAGATTTGTACAAAGGATACACAGGAGTTGTATTGCACCCAGTGGGGACCAAAGTGGTGCAACCAGCTGTGCCTTC
This sequence comes from Ctenomys sociabilis, assembly GCA_004027165.1. NCBI lineage: Eukaryota > Metazoa > Chordata > Mammalia > Rodentia > Ctenomyidae > Ctenomys > Ctenomys sociabilis. The sequence continues at coordinate 5,864 of PVKA01021492.1, read as the reverse complement.
TACATCACATGTTCACCCCAACTAGGGACAGTGCAGCTCTCGCAGAAAGTGTCTAGACAGCTCAAGTACAATCAGTTCAGCTAGGTGCTAGGACACAACCTGCCCAGAGTAGATGACCTAATGATGCTGTCACCTCAGAACTGGAGATAGTGTTATAGGCAGCTACATTAGATAGAATTTACCATATGCCCCAAGACATTTGAGTCCTCAGAGAGGTCCACACCAAAACACATCAGAATCATGGCTGGAGGCAAACCTAAGGAGAGCCATGCCTCAGCAGCTACCTGGTCTACAGGATGAGCAGCAACTAGAAATTACAGTCCAGTGGACCCTGATAGGCAGGAAACACATGCATAGATGACGAGAACATCTGGACTAGTCCTCCTCACTCCCTTCCCAAGAATGCCTTTGTTCTTCCCATCCCCATGCTTCATGACTTCTGTTAGCTAAGCAGCTATATTGTACTCAATCTTATAGCTTGATTGTAGTTTGGCCTACTTTGTATCCACATTGTGATTTTGATACGTAAGTTACCCCTGACACAAGGGCCTCACTGGCCACCCATTTGAGATTTGGTGTACAATAAAACCAACTTCATTGGTTGCCAACATTATTCCTCAATGGTGCAAGTAAAGACCTCCCAAATATCTGACATTTAACAGGTCAGAAATTATCTTTCCTCCATCATAATGAATCTACATTTACCCAGTATTTGTGACTCTGCTATAGACTGGAGAGATTTGTGATACCACAAACCTATTGGTAGGGTTATGGACTTGGGCTAAGTTTCCTCCATGAAAATAGCTGTCCAATTATCTTTCAGATGAAAATATATTTAACATAATCTCTTTTGGAAAAATAAGTCAACTATTACCAAAATCCACCCTTCCATGCCAGCTGTCCAACTTAGTGTAGCAGTGCCTTGGGGAGCTGCCATCACTTGGTGCCATAAGGAAAGTTTGAACTTAGTCTTGGGGAACAGACCCTCCACACAAAGGCCTCAGCCATTCTCAGCCAACTTTCAAGCAGCACCAACTTTCAGGCAGACTCCACTTTTCTACCACGAGTCACATCCCCCTCACTCTTCCTTCATGTTCATTAGGTCACAGCTCCGGAGTCACTTGCCCCACAGAGCAGGGGCACAATGTTCCTCATGCCTCCGCAACACATCCAGCATGACCTGGATTCTCAGGACACTCCAGTTCTGCCAAGAAGCATGCTTGTGAAAGGGCTGTTTTGCTCATATTGAAAAGAAGAATTTCCCTAAGGGGAATAAAAACTTACTAGTACCATGATTCAGAACATTCTATATTTGTGCCTGACCTTTTAGTAAACCACAGAGTGGTTGGCTGTTTTCTCTGCCCCTGTGATAAGCATTTCTAGTTTCCAAGCTTTTGGTATTACACAAACATAGCTATGAGCATGTTGATTCTATCTCAGTTAAAAAGCTACTTCCCAGAAACAGACTAAAACTCGTTTATTCAATATCCACAATTTGCCAGGCAGACACTAGGTACATGATTGATGAGCAAATTGCATGGTGCCCGACCCTGACCAGTCTAATAGGTAGCACTAAGCCTGAAGAGTCCACATCACTCTGCCCAAAGCCACAGCTCCTCCAGTGCAAAGCACAACTGGCACCAACTTTCTGGGAACTAATCTGTACCAAAAGATGCTTAGCGTTGCAATGAGACATATGCCTATGAGAGAATGCTTTGCTTAAAATTAAGCATTCTCCAGAAGTACCTGATGGTTTCATGCAACTCACCAAATCAGAGTTCATCCAGCCTCAGCCTGCAATCTCCCTTTGAATCTATTGTAAAGGCAAAGCTCAAAGCACAGAGTTTAGGTTGTCTATGCAGAAGCCCTTACCATCTAGTCCCAACACGCCACTGGTAGTGACTGGGAGTCCACCAACCAGGTATAACTGGCTTTCAAGACAGACCATGCAAGCCAATTAGTTGTTTTTAATGGCAGCTGGAGCAAAGTAATACACCTCTCTGGCTACATGCAGACAGGAACAGCTCTGTATTTTCTGAGAAAGCTGCCAACACATCCAGGGCAGTAGTCTGTGGTACTTGTGCTGGCAGAAGTCTGGATAGATTTCTAGATGCTTCAGGACCCACTCGGGCATGTGAGAACCAATTCACTCACTGGATTCCTGTCGGTCTGGCTGTGGCCAAGTGGATTTACTGGAGACAAAGTCTATTCTATGTAGGTGGCAACCACCAACAGGCTTGTAGCACGAATGCAATGAGAGGGGAAAGCCATTTACTTTGCTTTCTATTTCTCTGCCACACCACCCTGGCCTTGGAGCCAACCAACTATGGACTGAAGCCTTTCCTCCAACTTGTGGCTGTCAGCCCTGAGAGAAAGAGTAGCCTTAAATTTGGTTTGGAAAAAGCCACTGGCTTCTACCCTTCACTGAAGTTTAAGCTGATATTCTCCAAAGAGGTCACACTGATATAGACAAGAACTACTATATCATTTGACCTTCACTGTGCCACCAGGCTTGATCTGAGGGGGTTCCTGAGGGTGAAGGGAAATGAAGCCTAGCACCACTGTTTTTAAAAATGTTTGCATGCTTTCTGTCTTTCTTCACAGCAAAGTGTAAGGGTGCATCAATGAGACACAGAAGCATTAGGCAGAGATTCTATGATGCACTCAGGGGTGGAACAGGGGTGCTCTGGAAGGAGACTTCCTGGAACAGGGAACATTCATGCTTGGGAAGTGGAGAATTGAGACAGCAGCCCACCGCCAAAGAGGGTCCTCACCCACGCTACAGTATAGGCACTTTTTAAATTTAAATATTCTTATTCTCAGACTGTTCATCTTGGGTCAGGATCCTGCTCCATACTTTCAACTAAGCCTACTTATGGAACTTCACTATTCCTAAGGAGTTTAGGGTGTGATGGCCTGGTAGGAAGAGAGCCTGAAGAATTCAGATTTGGATCTTTTTTGGGTAACTTCAGTTGGATACCAAAAGGTGTACTGTTTTTAAGTGTATATTTTAGTTATGATTTCGTGTCCTTTTATCTCTTTTCTACCTGTCTTTTATCTTTATCTCAACTGCAAACATCATGAAGAACATGGCAGATCAGAAAGTTAACAGGCTATCTTTAGCCCCTTTCATTAGCAGTGTAGCAAGCCTCTCTGCACTTGACTGAGTATTTCTGACTATTGGATGAAACCCAGTATACTAAGCTTGGCAGACAATGCTACACCCAAACCTAAAGTTAACACATTAACTTCTGGACCCTGTAAGGTAGTTCCACCTTGTTAAAAGGCAACATCCAAGTCTTAGATTCCCCTACAGACTTCCTACCTTGTGGATCCATTTACTTTCTGTGTAAAATCTTATGTAACCTCTTAAATGGACCTGTGTTGCTTGATTAGTTTTCCATAGGCACTTACATGTGGCTCAATTTTTGTATTTCAGCAATTTTATATCTAGGAGCACAGGATTTGCTAAGCATGATCTCAAAGCTTCACACTCGCCATGTGTTAGGGACAGTTCATCCCTGAGGCTGCAATCCTGGCTGCATCCTCCTAATAGCTTTGCAACTCAAAATCCAAACCCGAGGCCCTGAGGTGCATGAAGACTGAGCAGGAGCAGTGGCCAGCTCCTAGAAGTCTGCAATGAGAACATGGACCACCACCCTAGAGTATGCTGGCAACTTCCTAGGGCAGGCAGGACTCCTGTCATCTGCTCCAGGACAAATCTACATGCAGAGCTTCATATGGCAGGCAGGTTACAGGCTTACAACACATTTTCCCTGAAGAGCTAAGAGACACTAGCAACCCAACCCAAAACTAGGGAGTGATTTGAGTACAGCATTGTTAAAACAGGCTTAGGTCTCCAAGTCTTTTCAGGATGAATTCAATTCAACTTGAAGCAAGAGTTGTCAATTGCAGTACTTAGTCTTCATGGGGCTCAGCAGGTTCCTGGGGCATGGGTAGAAGTTCTCTTTCCTCTTTTGTAGCCATAGTGATAAATATGCAACAGATATATAGCACATGAGAAGTGTAGTTTGAGAAGGGACTACAGCTGCGGGAGTTGCACGAGAAATGGCAGGTGCAATGCTAAGAAAACAGGTGTGCGGCATAACCATCCAAGAGGATGGGGGCGTGGTTGTTGAGGATCAGGTAATGTCTGGGCATTCCCAGACTTTCGAGGTCCAGGTTTGATTATTAACCAAATGTGGGCAGCTGAGAAATGAAGGCTACTCTTCTGAAGTAGTACAACTGAGGGACAGCTTAGAGCTGGACAGGGCAAGATATAACCATGCAAATGACATCAAAGCAGGCTTGCAAAAGGACGACTTGGTGGGGGACTGTTTGGGACTCAGCAAAGTCTTCTGTCAATGCAACTAGAGACATAAGAGCACTTTACTGTGGGAAGGGACATGCCTGAAGTGGAAGAAAAGGACAGTAGTGCTTGATTCAGTGGGGCTTTGGCTTGAGATTTGAGACACTTGAAACCAGGAGCTAGTGGAGAGACAAGTGATCAGGCTGGATGGTAGAGCTGCAAATCACTACATCATGATCCCCTCCACACTTGGGTTTATGAAGTGCTTGTGTAGGAACACAAGGAATAGGCTGACCAGGTAGTTCCACTAAGGTGTGAATTTTTTACACCTGAGAATATAGTATTACCCACCAAGAGCAGCTACAATACATAGCAGCTGTCCCCTCTCCAGAGGGCTACAAAAATTGATGCCAGGTTGACTGGACATTTAACTGATTTTTACTGACAACAGCTGAGAAACAACCAAAGTTTCTCAAGCTCCAACAGAGAATGATTTGAGCTGAAAATAAGCCATAAGTTCAGCATCCTCCTAGGTTTGGAAGTGAGCTGCTTGCTTTGTAGTCTCATTTTCAGTCAGCTTTCCCAAGACTCCCAGATCTGAATTACACAGATGCACTTTGTGGAGCTGCAGCCCTTACTGTACAAAGCTCATCTGAGGACGACAGAAACAAATTGTCTCCTTTCTCTGAGCTCATTCCAAACCCCTTGTAATTTGTTTTGCTTCAATAATTTCAGTACTTTCCAAGACCAAACTTTCCTACAGCCCTTCACTGAAACCATTTTCACGTTATTTCCTCATTGAGCACCAGGACTAAGGATTGGGGTCAACCACTGAGGCTTGCGATGTACAGTCCCAACGCATGGCAAGGAGCTGCACACACCAGGAATGCTTACAAGGGCTAAAAGGCAGCAGTTTAAGGTGGCCTGCATCTGATGCTCATTGAAAAGCTAAGATCTGAGCTATGAAAATAAGTTACCCAGGTAAAGCTCTGTGAAGAGAGCTCCTCAAAAAAAGCCAGGCAGAGGCCAAGGCCTCATGCCTGGGTCCTTCCTCTAGCCCCAGGGAATCTGGCCTGCCAGTGAAAAACATGGTTTGCTGAAAACTCCCATGAGACCAAACATGCCATTTGAAAAACTATATGAGCTGGCAGCCCATGAGACCTTAGGCTAATATTTGAAGGCTCATCCAACTACCAGAAGATGAAGCAGGAGTACAGCCCAGAAAGCCAAATAGGTGCGGTTGCCAAGTCAGGGGCTTAGTCAGCACCTGTAGCCCGCAGTGGCACGGAGTTTACCTGGATGTTCATAAACCTGGAAGATTTTTAAAGCCCTCTCCAGAGCGCTTCACCTGGGCTTTTGAGCTCAGTACCCACAGAGTCACCTCCGCCGTACCCCCTCTCCCCTTTTTCCCCCCATGCTACTAAAAGTCAGATTCAAAGAACCAAGTTTCTGCGTTGCTTCCGCCCAACTCCCCCCCCCCCCCGTTCTTGCCCCCAACTTCAAAATCATGCGTTTTCCCTTCCCTTGTTTTATGAAAAATCCTCCGGTTTTCTCA